>OY829914.1:279689867-279869019 GCA_963691935.1 Nephrotoma guestfalica
GTCTTTTCGATGAAGTGTAGAATTTCAATCATTTTGAATGAAACTTAACCATATCAAAAAAAATAATTGTCAAGTCATGCATTTAGAATTGAGTGGCGATTTAAAAATGTATTTTAGAGAATTCTTGGAGTTCGGCCGTGCTATTCGATTTCTTAACTAACTGTGCTTGAATCTGGTATGTTGAGCTGAATCGAAATTCCAACATAAATGGATGAAGTTCTGGATTTTTTACACAATAAATTTGAAAATAATCGTCCAAAGAATTAGTCCGTTCCTCCATTCACCATAGCCGCACCAAACTTGACCTTAACCCGCTAAGAGATAACCCAGTCATATTCAGCTTCCTAAAAACTAAAATTTGTAAGAATTCAAATTCAAACCAATTCGTACCCAAACATTAAATTATACATCTTCCGTAGTATACTATCTAAAAATAGATTACTGAGACAATTCCGCATATCTCAGTCAATCAAAAAAGGTGCATGAGCAAATCGTTGCATAGATTAGAACTCAAATCAATCGATATTCGTGTCTGACGTTTCCATGCAATTGCGACCCAATTTTTGGTCAAAATCGGTACCCCGTTAGTTCAGTTGATTTAGGAAACTTTTTAGGACCAGTTTTCCAAAATTTAAATGGAAATTACGATTTTTGACAAAAAACTATTTTTCAACAAAAGTTCGGCTTCTGTACAGCCCAGACAGATTTTTGATCGAGATCAAACTACACATTTAAGCTTTTTCGGGGCTTTTTTGTTTTTTTGCAAATATTTTGAAAATTATGGAATTTTCAAGAAGAACGGCTATAAACTAAGCAATTCTAAATTGGTAATGTTTAGTAATTAATGTGGCCCAGACCAGTTTTACAAAATTTAAGCGGAAATGATGAATTTAGACAAAAGCAAATTTTTTAATACAAAACGGTCTCTGTTCAGCTCAGACGGATTGATTGTTAGAGATCAAACGTCATAATTAACACTTTTCTTATTCTCGAGGACCGCCAAGACAGATTAATTGATCGAGATGAAACTTCATACTTAAACCTTTTCCATTAATTGGGAAATCCTAGTGATTTTTGGTCGAAATCGGTCCCCGGAAGTTCAGTTGATTTATGAAACTTTTTAGGACCAGTTTTCCAAAATTTAATTGGAAATTACGATTTTTGACATAAAACTATTTTTCAACAAAAGTTCGGCTTCTGTACAACCTAGACAGATTTTTGATCGAGATCAAACTACACATTTAAGCTTTTTCGGAGCTTTTTTGTTTTTTTGCAAATATTTTGAAAATTATGGAATTTTCAAGAAGAACGGCTATAAACTAAGCAATTCTAAATTGGTAATGTTTAGTAATTAATGTGGCCCAGGCCAGTTTTACAAAATTTAAGCGGAAATGATGAATTTAGACAAAAACAAATTTTTTAATACAAAACGGTCTCTGTTCAGCTCAGACGGATTGATTGTTAGAGATCAAACGTCATAATTAACACTTTTCTTATTCTCGAGGACCGCCAAGACAGATTAATTGATCGAGATGAAACTTCATACCTAAACCTTTTCCATTAATTGGGAAATCCTAGTGATTTTTGGTCGAAATCGGTCCCCTGGAAGTTTAGTTAATTTAGGCAAAATTTAAATGGAAATTACGATTTTTGACAATAAAAAACTATTTTTCAACAAAAATTCGGCTTCTGTACAGCCCAGACAGATTTTCGATTGAGATCAAACTATATGTACATTTAAGCTTTTTCGGAGCTTTTTTGTGTTTTGCAAATATTTTGATAAGTATCGAATTTTTAAGAAGAACGACAATAAACTAAACAATTCTAAATCAGTAATGTTTAGTAATTTATGTTGGAAGAATACTGGTCCAGATCAGTTTTATAAAATTTAAGCGGAAATGACCAATTTTGAGAAAAAAAATTTTTTTTTAATAAAAAATGGTCTCTGTTTACCTCAGACGGGTTTACTGTTAGAGATCAAACGTCAGAATTAACCCTTTTCCATAATTTGGCAGATCCCAGTGATTTTTGGCCTTTCCGATCCATTGGAAGTGGTAGAAAATTATATCATTTACGAGAAAAATGACTAGAAACTAAAAGATTCTAAATTAAATTTGCAACAATATCGGTCCAGATCAATATTTCAAAATTTAAGCGATCTTGACGTTTTTTTGACAAAAAACTGTTTTTCAATAAAAATTCGGCTTCTGTACAGCCCAGTCATATTTTTGATTAAGATCAAACTATACACTTAAGCTTTTTCGGAGCTTTTTCATTTTTTGCACATATTTTGAAATATTTATAGATTTGCGAAAAACGAGTAAAAACAAAAGCTTGTAAATGAAGTTTTAAACAAAGTTTTCACCTAAAGTTTTTCATCTTAATTCGGCAACTCTACAGAACAATCCGCCTATTGACTATTCGGAATGAAACATCATACCTAAGCTTTAAGACAAACAACTATTTTTCAACAAAAATTCGGCCTAGACAGATTTTCGATTGAGATCAAACTATACATTTAAGCTTTTTCGGAGCTTTTTCGTTTTTTGAAAATATTTTAAAAAGTATAGAATTTTTAAGAAGAAAGACAGTAATGTTTAGAAATTTATGTTGGAATAATACTGGTCCAGGTCAGTTTTATAAAGTTTAAGCGGAAATGACCAATTTTGACAAAAAAGAATTTGTTTAATATAAAACGATCTCTGTTCACCTCAGACGGGTTTACTGTTAGAGATCAAACGTCATAATCAACACTTCGAGGACCGCCAAGACAGATTAACTGATCGAGATGAAACTTCATACCTAAACCTGTGCCATTAATTGGGAAATCCTAGTGATTTTTGGTCGAAATCGGTCTCCGGAAGTTCAGTTGATTTAGGAAACTTTTTAGGATCAGTTTTCCAAAATTTAAAGGGAAATTACGATTTTTGACATAAAACTATTTTTCAACAAAAGTTCGGCTTCTGTACAACCTAGACAGATTTTTGATCGAGATCAAACTACACATTTAAGCTTTTTCGGAGCTTTTTTGTTTTTTTGCAAATATTTTGAAAATTATGGAATTTTCAAGAAGAACGGCTATAAACTAAGCAATTCTAAATTGGTAATGTTTAGTAATTAATGTGGCCCAGGCCAGTTTTACAAAATTTAAGCGGAAATGATGAATTTAGACAAAAACAAATTTTTTAATACAAAACGGTCTCTGTTCAGCTCAGACGGATTGATTGTTAGAGATCAAACGTCATAATTAACACTTTTCTTATTCTCGAGGACCGCCAAGACAGATTAATTGATCGAGATGAAACTTCATACCTAAACCTTTTCCATTAATTGGGAAATCCTAGTGATTTTTGGTCGAAATCGGTCCCCTGGAAGTTTAGTTAATTTAGGCAAAATTTAAATGGAAATTACGATTTTTGACAATAAAAAACTATTTTTCAACAAAAATTCGGCTTCTGTACAGCCCAGACAGATTTTCGATTGAGATCAAACTATATGTACATTTAAGCTTTTTCGGAGCTTTTTTGTGTTTTGCAAATATTTTGATAAGTATCGAATTTTTAAGAAGAACGACAATAAACTAAACAATTCTAAATCAGTAATGTTTAGTAATTTATGTTGGAAGAATACTGGTCCAGATCAGTTTTATAAAATTTAAGCGGAAATGATCAATTTTGAGAAAACATTTTTTTTTAATATAAAACGGTCTCTGTTTAGCTCTGACGGGTGGACTGTTAAAGATCAAACGTCATAATTAACCCTTTTCGATAATTTGGCAGATCCCAGTGATTTTTGGCCTTTCCGATCTATTGGAAGTGGTAGAAAATTATATCATTTACGAGAAAAATGGCTAAAAACTAAAAGATTCTAAATTAAATTTGCAACAATACCGGTCCAGATCAATATTTCAAAGTTTAAGCGATCTTGACGTTTTTTGACAAAAAAACTGTTTTTCAATAAAAATTCGGCTTCTGTACAGCCCACTCATATTTTTGATTGAGATCAAACTATACCCTTAAGCTTTTTCGGAGCTTTTCATTTTTTGCACATATTTTGAAATAATTATAGATTTGCGAAAAACGAGTAAAAACAAAAGCTTGTAAATGAAGTTTTAAACTCTACAGAACAATCCGCCTATGGACTATTCGGAATGAAACTTCATACCTAAGCTTTTTCCAAAAATTTGGAAAACCTTTTGGTGGACATTTGTATACAGGAAGTCGCAATATTTTCGATTATATAGGACAGTTTCACCAAAAGACCGGTTCGATTAATTTTTCGCTTTAGAAATCGTGTAATCGAGATCTATAATTCTAAACATTTTTGGTAAAACAAAATCGGGTGTTGGCCACAACATTTCACTTTACTTGTTGTATATAAATATTAATTATATAAAAATCAATACATAGAGATTAAAATAAGCAGCATACATTAAATTATAAATAAACTACTTTTACCAGATGATAATGTGTCAGATTAAATTTTGTATAAATTTTAAATTAAAATTATGAGTCGTGTTATAAATGTATTTTTATAAAGTGTAAAATTTATCACAATCAATAATATTATGAGCCACTGAATAGTATACTGGTTTGTATACTATATAGTGCGGTTACGGGTATTTAAATTTTATCTTAAACCATTTTTCTTCACTCCCGCCACACTATACGAAACCATAAATAATTATGTTACACAGCTTTTATTAGTTTAGCGTATAATTTAATTTACGTTGCCATAATTAATATTAATTAATAATATTTGGGAAAACATTTTTCTTTTGTTTCCGAATTTATATAAATTTATGTACATAGAAAACTTTTCACTTTTCATTTAAAAAATTCACTTGAATAGCGTTGCCTTCATCAGGAATACGTAACGATTTTTCATATCAATTTATTTTTCCATCATCATGGAACACAAAATGTTTTTCGAAAAGCAAAAAAAATATATTTAATTTTTATAAACTCAGCTTCTGGGCATCGATTATAAAATATAAATACAATTTATACGTACAATACGAAATGTCTAAAATATTTAATTTGAGCAAAACAGTAAAAAAATTTGTTCCAATTTATAATTGTTTTATAAAAATTTTGTTAATTTAAAATTGTTTTAGAATTTTATATTTTTTAGGGGTGGCACATTTTTGTGTGCTGGGTGAACTATTGATTTTTATGGTGAATTAAATTTTATCAAATATTAAGCGCCATAAGCGTAAATAATTTTTAAGTATCTTTGATCTTAACTCGCATTAGAATTGTTGTTTCAGAACATGTTGTATTAATCGTCAAATAATTAAAAGAACTAAAGATCCAACGGTTGGTGATGACTTTATACGTTATATGATACTTCATACCTATATCGATGGTTAAATAAGTTCACCTGTACTCTCTATACTAATAATATGTTTACATGAGAGAATTCTGTGAATTCGTTTTTCTACTAATTCAGCATGGTATAGCTATGTACGTGTTTCCTAAATAAGCAAAAATTTAACTAAAAAGCAAATGTTAATTTCTTGGAATGGTATATCACAAATATTTTGTTTTATGAAAAAATCATCTCCTGTTAAGCTATTTGATAGTCTGTAAAAATATATTTAATTACTCGAAATGAGTGTAGTCATGGTTTTTTGTACCTAGGTTTCTTCGAAACACAAACACGTAGTTCAAGGTAATATAACTTGTTTATTTGTCTAATACGTTTCATTAACATGAGGCTGCACGTTTTCATCAGCTCATAATGAGTTCATTGTTAACGTGTTAACTAGCAAATTTAAGTGATAATACAAGTTATAAATTACTAAGGGCTTCTTCATTAGACAATTTACTCCTCAAACAAAATACTGCTTCGTAACGGTTATTGGTTAAAAATAGAAACGCATTTTATGAAACTGGTTACTTAGAATTATTGAGAATTATAATATTCGGTGAAGACGTAGTTCTCAAAAGCTATTTTTAATCCAATTTTCCATTGTGGCTTATCTGCGAGGTGGGCTACAAAGAATAGTAATACTCGTAAACAGACCAACAACTATAAAATAAATTTGTTGTGCGATTTTTTTCCAAATAAATAAATGTCTTAGTAATGGAAATTAAAAAATAAACTTCGGAAAAATGCAAAAAAAAAATATTTTCTCCATTCGTTTTTATTTAAAAAAAAAAAATTACGGTTAATGACCGAAATCGGTAAATTACCGAAATCTTAATTTTTTAAATTCGTTTACACGATTAAAAACCGGTCGTTCAGAGTTCCGATATTTATGTTTCTTGACCTTACCTCCCTACATCCAGAAAGTTTCATTTAGTCCGCAACAGAGGGCTAGTCCCTACTATTCTAAATTCCAATTTGCACTAATATCAAAAAATATCGCGTGGAGTGAAGGGTGAACCATTTCGAGAACAAGGGATTCATAGATTTCGAAGCAATAAAAAAGTTGTACACAATTGTTTTCGGGTATTTATAGATTTCGGGCTTTTACCGTAAAACATACATGAATCGCATCAAAAAGATGACAAAAAAATTAATTTAGATGGAATATATATTTTAAAACAGTTTTGTCCGACACAAGGTTGTGTCGTATTTTTTACTGGATATCTTCGGTAGGTGATGGTTGTGCATTCCGTTTCCTCCTTTTATCTTCATATTACCACTGTAGGTGAGCCTATTGTAAACAATGTCGGAGCTAATTCGATTCTACAATTGACTAATTTCATAAGGGAGGTCCATAATGGATCTCCGGTGTACTCGTATAAGCCAAACATTTATAATGATCTTGTCTATTTATTTATTTCTAAAGAAATCTATTCTGTGAGAATTTCGGATTAAAAACGGACATTCAGGCTAAAACAAGAAATAGATTAAAACAAAAAAAAAATTTAATCTAAACACTTTTAAACAAAAAATAAATCTTCAGGATTTTATGAAGTTATCCTTTGGTAAATTAAAATCAATTAGGTCATCGATAATGTTGAGTGATTCAGACAACATATTAACGGGGTTGGTTTGTCCACAGTTTGTAGAATACTGCATGGCACATGAGTTGATATGTTTTCTAAGATGTAAGCTGAATTACGAGTATAATGTGACCAAGCAAAACGTTACCAATAAAAGTTGCGCCCAAGAGCATATTTTGTAATCCGTACATCTTGTTGATTGCGTATAGGTAACCGAGCCAAACTTTCATGGAATGGTAAATTTAAGTCGTAAGTCCAGACACTTTTCTTTAACAAAAAAATCGTAAACTTCTTTTTAATTTCAATTCATGATTTTGCATTTTTTAATATTTAAGTATAGTGAGTTTCGATTACACTACTCACTTAACCTGTCTAAGTCTCCTTTAAGTTTCTCCGTACCTAGTATTCCAATAATAGTAAGAAATTTTTTCGTCATCCGCAATATGAGAACGTTTGAGATTTTGTTTATCTCGGTCATTTGGTCTATGTAAACAATAAAAATCCTGGGCCCAATATGTGATCCTTGGGGAACACCGGACTTAACTTTAATAACGTTTGGTTTGTCATGTCCCTTTATTAAGATATGATTTACACCAAAAGCAAATAAACTGTGAATTACTTTATAATAACAGATAGAATTAAATGCTTAATGTGCAGGTTGTGAAATAAATGAGGTTTATCTTCCATTTCCTTCAACAACCACACCACCATCATGATGATATTAAACAAGTTGTTTTCTTTGCCTCGAAGCTTACCCGCACGAAACAGTCTTAATGTGTATGTTTATTGTCTTTCAAACATACTTGAAATTTGTGAATTTTCCGAAACAATGAAGATAGATAAACAAGCAATGAGATGTATCTTGTAACTTGTAATATTTTGTTGGAAGTATTTTTATGTCGCTGTGCCAATCTTCATCAGCCACACAACTCCGTAACGGAAGCATCATGTTCCAATTATTGCAGAGAGTGGATCACATATTGGTATTTTTTCGGATGGTATCTGCCTTTATAATTTACAGATGATCTTGCGAATATTATAGAAAGAACAATCTGTAATATTTTTAATTATTTTTTGCAACATTTCCTTTCTTTTTACTTTAATGTCTTTTACAATAATTTTTGACATTTTTAATACTTACGGTGGTCTAAGCATACAGACGTAAACAATTTGATTGATGATCAATGTGAATGACAAATAAAATATTTTAGTTAGTCTTAATTTTTATTGTTAATCATTTGGATAAACAATATTTTCAGTTTTTCCATTTGAAGGGAATATGATCAAATTTGTTTGCGTTCCTATGCTAGGGCAAACAACATATAGTTGATTATCTAAAAAGCATGGATTTTCCAAATTCACTTCAGTATTTTTCAATGATGGCTTTTTTGATTGTCATTGTGAAAGCAAAGCGCAGTGGAAATTGTAGTGTTTGCTGCGACCGATTTGTGTTGCATTGGAAGACCGCGGAGCGGTAATTGAATCTCATTTCTTATTTTATAGATACTGCGATTCTTGGGAGCTAACATGGCGTTCGGAAAGCCAATCATGATTTTTGAAGTTGTTTGAAATGTTTGGAAAACATTTTATTACAACGTCTTGAATTTGACAGTGAGCTACATTTGACAAAGAAATTTTCAATCAGGAAATAAATTCACATGCATTCACGTAGATAGTCGGATTTTTGTAACATCTTTCCAAAGATGAGATTCTATGATTCAGGTATAAAACGTAATTTTTTCACAAACCGCCCAGAGTACGATCCATCTCTTTAATTGATTTTTTATGTGCGTGGTACATTGATCCCAAATAATAATTTTGCATGTTTCTAAAACGATGGCAATTTCTAAATTTTGAGCAGAGTTGCAAGAAAAATTATTTGTGTGATTCTAAATGGTAGTTTGAAAGTTTAATTTGCTGTAATCAAAGACGATTGTGTAAAATTGATGCCTGATGATACAACAGCATCAAATTAAGGGATCAAATTTAGGGATATAATTTCAACGAGTATCAAATTAAGAAGGAATATCCCTTCGGGTGTATTACGAATGATAATTCCTCAGTTACCGTTTGTTATCTATTGCTTCACTTTAGTGTTTACATAGTCTTTGATCGTCTCCTAAGAGACTTTTTTGAGTCTCAGCGAAAAATCGTAACTGATGAACATCGTAATGTTATTCTCGTAATAGTCAAATACTATAAATACTATTTCCATAGTGTGTCGGTGCTGGCAACCCAAGTTGACAAACGATTTTATAAATGGTTATGGATGCTAAATTTTGTTAGTTAATGTGGTGCATTTATATGATTTGTTCATATTGATGTCTCGGTACTTGTTAGTTGCTTTCGCAAATGAAACTTCCCTGTGTTGATGGTTCGCTCTGGGGCGAATGTGAACGTGAACGTTGTCACTCCGTGTGTGAAATGTTTTCTAGCCGAGCAAGCATATCGCTAATTTGTTATAGGAAGGTTTCAAGATGGTTATTGCAGGAGGTATGGTTATTGCGCACGTTTATTTCAGTTAATTGTTCGCATGTTGCGATTAAACAAACTCAAGTTCTGAGTCCGAGCGCCAACTATAGCATGCAGTTTGTAGGCAATATCATAGAGATACTTTTCAGATTTGTCCGGTTGCAGGATCAACGCGTAATCGAGGAGCTGCATGATAAATTTGTAATAAGTTTGACCGTCAGTTTCTTGCATAAATTAATATTTAATTCGGTGTAATATATCCGATTGGTTTTTATCACCGATTTAAATTGTGCCTAGTATTATTTTCAATTAACGCTTCTCGGAAATTGAACAGTGATCAATTAGTACTCGTTTAATTGTCTCGTATATACCCTATTGATCTTCTCTGCCTGTGTTGCCGAGTGTGATAGCACAATGTATGCACACTTCTGTTTGTCGCAAATAATTTTTTATTTCAACAGTCAAAAACCAACTCTTTGGGTTGGTTACCAAATAATTTTAACCGTAGAACTATACTAACGAATTCAATGTACCGATTTTTTAATTAAGAGTCAACTGCCACGCCAACGTATTAATCATGTATTTAATGATTGTATCTTTGGTTTTCACAATATTTAATAATTTAAACGACAATGGCCACATCATTTGATGCGGTTGCAATACATCGTTTCCAGTTGTATCAAGCGAATATCGCATAGACCGGTTTCGATTTACTATTGATTTTTCTAAAATATATTTCGTTATTTTAGAGGTCACTGAATTATAGAATTATAAAATTATATTAGGGAATTAGGTCTACGGTCAATTATCCCTTTGTAATTAATCATATTTTGCTATGTTTCTTATAGTTCAAGGGGCAAGCCACAACAAAATACTGAATAATAATCACTGCAAGTTTCATCATCAAAAATTCAAAGTTTGTCAAGCGTTATAAAATATTGTTATATTATTGGTTTGCTAAATATAGTTTATAATCTTAATATTAATTATTTGGTAAATTAGAGTTATTATTAGATGCAGGAAGTAGATATTAGCGTTCTTTAGCAAACTAAGTCATAGTGACCTCGGGCAAGATGAGTAACCACATATTTCTTGGATGTTGCTTAAATCATCGAATCAACACAATTTGACAAATAAGAATACCGAAAAATTCTTACATGCAGGAAGTAAATATTTTTTATACATACAAATAAGTTTTAAAAATAAATCAAATTGCAAAATGCGATGTTTTATATTTTTCATGTTTTGCTTAGATCAATCATTGATTTAATACAATTCTTAAACAAATATGAACAGAGAAAAGATATTACATGCAGGAAGTATATATGTATGTCACATTAAAACAAGTTTTAAAACTAAATCGATCCACGAAGTAAATATTGGAGTTATAATTTTTTTTGTTTTAATACAATATTAAAACAAATATGAACAGATAAACGTTATTGCATGCGGGAAGTAAAGATTTTCGTCACAAACAAATAAATTTTAAATTTGGTCTAAAAACACAAATGCATCGATGTTATATGTTTGTATGTTGAATGGCAATCTAGATATTTATTATTTTGTTAATTAGAGTTATTATGACATGCACGAAGTAAATATTAGCGTTCTTTAGTAAACTAAGGCATACTGACCTCAGGCAAATTGACTAAATACATATTTTTTATGTTTTGTTTAAATCAAAGAATTAACACAATTTTTAAACGAATATGTATACAGAAAATTAATTTCATGCAGGAAGTAAATATGTTTATTACATACAATAAGTTTAATAGTTAAATGGGTTTAAACACACAAATGCATCGTTGTTGTGTTTCTATATATTTTGAATATAGTCTACAATCTAAATATTTATTAATTTGTAAACTATGGTTATAATTACATGCACGAAGTAAATATTTGCGTTCTTTAGCAAACTAGTACATAGTGACCTCAGGTAAGATGAGTAATTCATATTTCTCAGGTTTTGCGTAAATCATTCATTAATCTAAAACAATTTTTAAACGATTATGTGTACAGAAAGATATTACATGCAGGAAGTAAATATGTTTGTTACAAACTTATTGTTTTAAAGTTTAAACAAAATGTAAAATACTTCGATTTTGTTTAAAACACAAATGCATCGATGTTATATTTTTGTATGTTGAGTACAGTTTGTAATCTAAAAATTTATAATTTTGTTAATTTTATTATTACATGCACGAAGTGAACATTAGCGTTCTTGAGCCAAATAAACCATAGTGACCTCAGACTAGTTGAGTAAATACATATTTCTCAGGTTTTGCTTAAATCAATGATTTAATAAATTTTTTAAACAAAAATGAACAGAGAAAAGTTATTACGAGCAGGAAGTAAATATTTTCGTTACATATAAATAAATTTTAAAGTTAAACCAAATTGCAATGTTCTTCAATTTGGTTTAAAATCTCAAATTAATCGGTGTTATATTTTTAGATATTGAATACAGTTTTGTCTAAATCATTGATTTAATACAATTTTGAAACAAATATGAAAAGAGTCAATGTATTACATGGGAGAAGTAAATATTTTTGTTACATATAAATAAGTTTTAAAGTTCAAATTGCAAAATTCTTTAATTTGCGTAAATGCGTAAATCATTCGTTGTTTTAATACACTTTTTAAACAAATAGAAAAGTTATTACATGCAGGAAGTGATAATGCTTGTTACATACAAATATGTTTAAAATTAAAATCAACAAATATGTTTCAAATTGCAAAATTCTTCTATTTTGGTTTAAAAACATATATTCATCGATTTTAGATTTTATTTATTTTATTTTATATTTTTGATTAGAGTTATTATTAAATGAACGAAGTATTAAAATAAGCGTTCTCTAGTATATTAAGGCATATTGACCTCAGACATGTAGAGTAAATACATATTTTTAGTTAAAACAAATTCTTTAATTTAGTTCAAGAACCTAAATGCATCGATGTAATAGTTTTGTATGTTGAATATGGTCTGTAATCTAAATATTTATCAATATGATAATTAGTGTTACTAACTATTACATGCACGAAGTAAATATATTTACCAAAATAACGTACAGTGATTTCAGCAAAGATGAGTAAATACCTATTTCTCTGGTTTTGCGTAAATCATTAATTAATTAAGTCCATTTTTTAAACAAATAAGTGTACAAAAAGATATTACATGCAGGAAGTAAATATGTGTTTTATATACGTTCGATTTTTGTATAATGCATATACAAGTAGTTTGCAATCTAAATATTTACTATTTTGTTAATTAAAGTTATTATTACATGCAAGAAGTAGATATTGGCGTGCATTAGCAAATTAAGGCACAATGACCTCATAATTAATTGTTTTAATACAACTTATATCCACATATAAATAAAGAAAAGTATTTACATGCAGGAAGTCAATATTTTTGTTGAGTTAGACTAAAAAGTTAAATTAAAGTGTTAAAATAATAGTTAAATTAGACTTAGAAGTTAAATAAAATTTCAAAATTCTTAAATTTGGTTCAAAACACAAATGAATCGATGTTATATTTCTATATGTTGAATATAGTTTGCCATCGAAATATTTAATATTTAGTTAAAAAGAAGGATTAGTACACGCACGAAGTAAATATGAATAAGCGTTCTTTAGAAAACTAGTGTATGGTGACCACAGGCAAGATGAGTTAATACATATAACTACGCCCCGTGTCGGCGTGAAAAACTCATGGGCCGACCCATCTTAGATGTCAAGTACTATAGGCTGGCATGAAACTGTGCAATGCGCAGATGGTCACGTAAATCAGACCTATAGCCGTACGTTTTCGATTTATCATAAGTGCATAAAGTAGGATGGAAAAAATTCACCGCGAAAGAGTTGGGAGTGATTTGGCCCAAGAAAAGAATTACGGGATTAAAACAAATGTTTCAAGGTGTTGCTTAAATAATTGAAATGACACATTTATTTAATACAATTTTTAAACAAATATGAACGGAGAAAATTTAATACATGCAGGAAGTAAATATTTTTGTTACAAACAAATAAGTGTTAAAGTTAAATCAAATTGCAACAGCCTTCAATTTGATTAAAAAACACAAATACATCGTTGTTATGTTTTTATATTTTGAATATAGTTTGCAATCTAAATATTTAAGTAAATATTAGCGTTGTTTAGCAAACTAGTGCATAGTGATCTCAGGCAAGATGAGTCATTCATATTTCTCAAATTTTACGTAAATCATTCATTAATCTAAAACAATTTTTAAACTAACATGAGTGTAGCTTAAAAACACAAATGCATCGATGTTATATTTTTGTATGTTGAATACAGATTTATTATTACATGCACGAAGTGAACATTAGCGTTCTTTAGTAAATTAACGCATAGTGACCGCAAACTAGTTGAACGGATACATATTTCTCATGTTTTTCTTAAATCAATGATTTAATAAAATTTTTAAACAAATATGAACATAGAAAAGTTATTACATGCAGGAAGTAAATATTTTCGTTACATACAAATCAGTTTTAAAGTTAAACCAAATTTCAAATTTCTTCAATTTGATTTAAAAACACAAATTCATAGATGCTATATTTTTGAATAATGAACATAGTTTGCAATCTAAACATTTTCAATTTTGTTAATTAGATTTAATTACATAAACGATTTAAATATTGGCGTTATTTACCAAATTATTGCATAGTGACCTCAGACAACATGAATAAATACATATTTCTCTTGTTTTGCTTAAATAATTAACTAAATACAATTTCTAAACAAATGTGAACGGAGAATATTAATTACATGCAGGAAGTAAATATATCTGTTACGTCCAAATAAGTTTTAAAGTTAAATCAATTTGCAAAATTTTTCAATTTTTTCAATAGTTTGCAATCTAAATATTTATTAATATGATAATTAGAGTTATTATTACATGCACGAAGTAAATATTAACGTTCTTAAGCAAACTAAGTTACAGTGACCTCAGGCAGGATGAGTTGATTTAGTTCAATTTTTAAACAAATAAGTGTACAAAAAGATATTACATGCAGGAAGTAAATATCTTTTTTAAATACAAATAAGTTTTCAAGTTAAATCAAATTGCAAAATTCTTCAATTTGTTTCAAAAACTTAAATGCGGCGTTGTTAGATTTTTGTATATTTAATATACAAGTAGTTTGCAATCTAAAGGTTTAATATTTTGTTAATTGAAGTTATTATTACATGCACGAGATAAATATTGGCGTTCGTTAGCAAATTAAGACACAGTGACCTGAGGCAAGTATACATATTTCTCAGGGTTTGCTTAATTTACTGATTTAATACAATTTAAAAAAAAAAATAAAATACACAAAGATATTACATGGAGTTAACCTTTGGTTGATAAGTTTTTGTGCTTTAGCAGTAACTTGTTTGTTGCTTTTCAGAATTCGGGTTTTAAAAATATAAAAGTTATTTGTGATGATTAAATAAATACGTTTGTAATATTCAGCAGTTGGTTTACGGTGTTGTAAAATTCTCGTTTGCATATAGTGCAAAAAAATGTATTTCTAAGTGTTCTGATTGCCAGAATACATCTTGGATATATTTCACGTGCTTACTTTTTATTTACTTATTTTTTGTTAGGAAAGTAATTGGGCTTTCCAAGTATATATTATTGTTATTCAAATCGATACAATAACAGCCAGTCAACAAAGCTTTTAAAACAAAACTTCGCTATAAATATTTGATTCGCAATTAAATATTTGTATGTGTGAAATTGAAAATAGTTATCTTCTTCCATTCAACTTTTTATCGTACCTTTACTTTAAACATCAGTTTCGCCATAAGAAAAGCTTAAAAAGTTTCGATAAATCTAAAAATTAAAGTTTAATACTATTGTGACGGTACGTATTTATAGATTTACAATTTTACATAAACACAAAAGTCGATTCCATAATACGGTATAGGTGCACCCATTCCAAACTACTTAATCGAATTTGTATCGGTTTTGGTACTAAGCTAAAGATACATGATATAAAAATTTAACAATGTCAAATATTAAACGAGCAATAGAGCTTTAATTTTTTGTGTTTTTTAGTTTAGTTCTGTTGTTAAACAATAGGAGACACATTGTCTGGACCAATTTTATTTTTGTGTTCTTATTTTCTGCGGTTATATTATCTCGATTCTATTTTTTGTTTTGTTATTCCTCGGGTGTACATTTTTTCTTTGTATTAAGTATGCTTTGTATGTATATAATGCGCTTGGGTTTGGGCGTTTCATATTTTGATATTTTGTTCTTGGCTTAAATTTTTCCTCTGTAATAATATTTAATGAAAATATAAGAAAATATAATATGATTTCTTGGTTCCGCACTATACTCGTCTAAAGTGAGTTTTAGTGTCATGTCGCAGTTGTTTTTCATTTACATTTGGTATACACATTTTGCCACATTTCCCGCTTTTCCTCCCCTACATAACAGAAGAAAATATCTATCTCGCCGTTATACATACACGCTTACACAATATTTTTTACGCAAGGGATTTTTGATTAAATGATACGCTTTGTTTGGTATAACAACATACAACGAAGTACGAATATAACGGGAAAACCATTTTCCTCAAGTTTGGGTGTTTTTTTTTATTATATTTATTTTGAGCCTAGCACCAACAAGGTTATAGATTTAATGAACTGAAATTTTTTATCATTATGTAAATCAATCATTTAAATTGTGATCATCGTTTAACGTGTGTGTATCTGAATATGGATGGTATACGTATAACCCAAATTTGTTTTGTTGTATACAATAAATTGAATTTTGCGTGATAATCATTATGTGATTTATCCGCATATATAGACGAGCGCATAATACATAATTTTATATATATTCTATATACTTGAGTACATATTAAATTTGATTTAAGAATAATGAGAAATTTAAAGGTTGATTTAATTTTCATATCACACGAAACCACTCACACAACATTCACAAGTTTAATAAAAATCAATATACCACAACATCGCTTCGCGAAAGCAAGTGGATCTGATATGATTAATTGTTGTTTGTAACAAATGAAATTCAATCTGCCTTAAAAAATGCTTATCGATCCGTGTGACACTTTTTCGCTCGTACACGGAAACACAATTTATTTAGCAAATCAAGTAACATTTCTAAATATAAATTTAAAAAGTATTACCAAAAGGGATTTTCACGTACCAGAAATCAGTTGCGATGAGTCTACACTTCTGAAAAATTCGTTTCGAGAATCCTTCAATGGCGACAGGGTACTTCTAATCAATTTTTGGAGGTTTTTGGAGTAATAGGAGTTAGTTGCGATGGGTTTGTTTTCTGAAAAAATCGATTATTGGGTCCTACTCTGCGACCTGAACTGTTTTTTTTAAAATTATTTTTGACTCGAGATAAAATTCATTGAAGATGAGTTTCCAATTAACAGGAGACTATCCAGGTCATCCAGTGAGACCCAGGTCCCTTTCTTTAATTTTTATTTTCTTCTTCTGCTCTCATGATTTTTGTATAAATTGCTGAAGATTCGTTTTCGAGAACCAGAAACGGATTGTGGTGGCTTCCGATTTCTGGAAAACTAAATTAGAGGACATCGATGTGGCATTAGTTCTTTTGTTTATTGTTTGCGACACGCACCATTTTACTAGAAATTGGTCAATTGGGGATTTAAAACATCAGGAATCGCTTCCGATGGATTCTTGTTTCAAGAAATTGAATTTACTCAAGCAGAAAATTGAAACCAAAGTTTCAGAAAAACCGGAAGCAATGTTTAACTTAAGAGTTTATTTTACTAGTATTTTATTGAAATAGTTCCCTGCAATTTCGAATAATTTAAACGTTTCTAGATGAATTTTGTGAAACCCTTTTGGCACTGGAAACATTTTTTTAATGATTTCCAAATACTCAAAAATGTACAGGTTATTTTGAAACCATACGTAAATGGTTGAATTACACAATCCAACAACAACTGCAACGTATTTTAAACGGATTATAAAAACAGTTCTGTATCTAGTAATGTTAACTAAAATCGCATTTTATTGTTCCTTACAATTTACTTCTATTTAGATATTTTTACTACGCAAATTTTTAACGGTTTGACACAAATAAAATAATTCGCTAAGTCAATATGAATTTATTTTGTTGATAAACATAACAATTTTATTTATTTGGATTTTTAGAGTTTAGGACTATACTAGCTGGTAAACATGGCAAATGCCGAATCTTTTAATAAGCGTAGTTAAGTCACTTAGGAATCTCTTCTCGAAGTGAAAAACCAATTTGACTTTAAAAGATTTCCAACTATTTGTTTAAACGTATAACCGATTTTGATTGGATAGTTTGTTACTAAAATTGAAACCAATTTTTTTTTTGTTTTTTCTAGTATCTGCTAAGGTTTTATAACGTGTCAGAACGTCTTTGAAACCAAAAATTTTTACTTGGGTAGAGTGTCCTTCGATGAGGCCCGGGTCAATTTTGATAAAAATTGCAGTAGTAAGTGGTTTCTAATAGCAGCCCTCTGGTGGAACTCAATATCAATCATTTTGAAAAATTTTTGGTTCGAACGATTTTGGTACAAATTGGTGAGAAGGTTTTCGAGTACCAGGAACCGAATCCGATGGCTCCTTATTCAGTGATGTTCTTGAGGAGGCCTGGGCCTACTTTTAAAAAAATTATCTGGCTCGAGCTATTTTGTAAAATTTGGCGGGACAGGGTTTTCATATGCTAGCAAACGATAGAGTTAGTATTACAGCTAGAGTAAAAGTATTGTAGGGTAATGGACATTTTAGGTTATCAGAGTATTTCAAGCATTCTTGATCAGGTGTAACTTGGTATCAATCAACCTTATTAAGTAAGTTTTCGTCAACTAAATCCTGTCAGTTGAAACTGCACGGTAGTCAATCACTTGGTAGCCGAAAACAATAGCTCCGTTACAATGGCTTGTATATGACTTTTCTCCCCATCGTATGGTAATAAACGACTGCAATACATCGGTAAATCATTTTTCGAAGCTTGAACGATTTTTTAAATATAGAACTGAATTTAATGTTTAACCCTTTCGTTACTACTGTTACTCATTTGTACCACAAGATGCACAAACTATTCTGTTCTCGTCAAAACGCATTAAAATTGGTACGTTTATGTACCAGCTGTATGTGATGTATATAACGGTAATTTGCATTTTAAGTTACATTGTTTTTGTACAAAGCAATGTAGTTGAGTGTTAAACGTTCTAATAACAATAAGTGTTCGTAATTTTATTAAGTTTTTATAGAAAACAAGAATAACTAACTTAACTTACTAAAAAAAATTAACTAAAGAAGAGCTTCGGCAAATAGAAGACTCGGAGAGTGAATCTTGTGGCATCAGTGATAATTACGAGCCACCGAATAATGAAGAATCTTCCAGGGCTGGTAGTGACTACTTGCTTTATGTTGCAAGTGAAACTACTTTCGACAATTCGGCTAATAATGGCGATTTAGAACCAAATAGAACAGACTTTGAGAATGCATTTCAGACATCAGCCTGACGAAGTATCAACTTGTGCAACACAACATTATATTTTCAGCACCAACAGCCTTTTTAGCTTTATCATCCTCAGGCCCAGTAAACACGATTTGGTCGCCCTCAAATGCTGATTTTACACCAAGAACGTGTAATAGCCAAAAACAATCTTGTAAAATTGCTTCACATATTATGCAACTTAATTCATCTATCGAAATTTTCCTTAAAATTTTCCTCGAGTGAATAAATTTTTTCAAACGGTCACATCCAAAGTTTTGCCATAAACAAGACACCGATGCCAGAGAAACAGTTATTAGTCTCAGTGGCCCTCTATGGGCAATGATTGCATTAGAAAGGCAATGTCTCGTGAGCCTTATATTTTTATCTTCGTAACTGTATTTTGCATCAACGGATAAGCCAAAGAATTGTAGCAAGACTTACTACATCGACGATTAAGTTACTTGTCTCGAAGTAACATTCAGATGACCAAATTTAAAGAGAGGACAACGTAAAAAAATATATTTCGCTCAAGCCCATAAAACGAGGTATAAAAGTTGGTTACGATGCGATGCAGTTACGGGCTACACAAAAAATTTTAATGCCTACACTGGCAGAGAGCAGCAAACCATGAAAGATATTTTACGTGGGAGGGTAGTTAATAAATTAGTGAGTACTGTTGTAGAACCTGATGTCACTTTTTGTTCGCATCGATTTTTTACATCTTTTTGCATCACTTACTCGAAAGTATAAACTATTCTGCTGTTGGTACTTGTATGGTAAATCGAAAAAATTTACTAAGTTTATCAGGGAAGTTACAACTGCGTGAATCGAAATTCAAAGTTTTCTCATCCGGACTTATTTGTGCAAAATGCCAAGACACTAAAAAAGTAATGGTTCTAAGTAATTGAATACAGGATGCTAATGCTTTGAATACAGGAACAAAAACCATGAAAGATACACATACGAAAATGATCGCAAGCCAATCAAACGGTGTAAAAAGTGTATGCCGTCTAGTTATGATGTCTATTGCAAACGTGTGGATTATCTATTGCAAGAACATACGAACGAAGACCCACCAAATAGATTCTAATATATGCCAGAATGGTCGAATATCAAGCAAGATAAAAAAATTTAGAGCTTTGATACATTTACCAGTCGAAATTGGGCCAAGAGTCGCTGTTGCAAGTGCGCCAGTCATAAAATTCTCACAACAATTTGCCAACAGTGCAATATATCTTTGTGCAAAAAATGTTTTGTCTCATACCACCAATAAACCGGACAAGTGGTGCAGTGGTTAAAGCTTCGGCACTTGGACCGGGAGGTGCTGGGTTCGAATCCCATCAGAGGCTAGATGCAAATCGAATTGTCATCATCGATTACGATCGGTGATGCTAATAAATACAAACATAAAGCTTGCAATGTGCAGGTGGTATACTGTAGTTGTGTGAGTAGGTGAAGTAGGTGGGTTAATGATGTGGAGTGAATGAGTGGTATCACAATGGGCCTAAAAATTGGCCTAAGTGTGCAGTAAGCAACCACTGAAACCTAGCCTAACCTACCACCAATAAATTTCAGAAATCAAAATAAAAAAGTCTTATGAATTGTAAATTGCATTTTGTTTTATTTGCCTTCAATACTGGCACAATAGTATACCACATAGAAATACGATTGGTTCATATAAGTACCACCACCTCCCTTCTTCCCAGCGTGTTTTCAGTCGAATATCTGATGATGATAATTCAAGTTTACCAAAATTAGACATTCGAAAGCCGTAACGAAATGTTTACCAATTATTGATTTTCAATAAATCTACCACATAGTTTAAAACTCATAAAATCTAATTTTTGAGATCCGGAGCAAAAATTTCTATACATTTTTTAGGATGGCTTTCAATTTTGTTTGTATTATTTTTCAGGCTTAAAGGCCTTTTTGATTAAGCGAGGGCGCAATAATTCTATGGCAAGGTTTGTTTGGTGATGGTTTTCGCGCTAGCTGGATATACGTGATCAAACCTCATTCGGAAACGTGCTAAATCAGAACAAGATTGTTTGTTTTATTTTATTTTTTAATCCATGCAATTTTTTCTAGGGCCGAAGCACTCCCTGCTCTTTCGCGTTGGATTTTTCCTTCTTATTTTACAAGATTGTTGATTTACAAATATCACATTGCTTATAAAAGCACAACAAAACTAGTTTTGATTATTGACTGTTGTAGTATTCAAAATACTTCGAAAATTTTACAAAGTAGTGGAACTTTGATGCGAGTTCTGGCCACTCTATATGATGTACAGTTTACCAAGAATCATTTGAAATGGAAGTTTTCCAAAATCAAACAGTTTTTCATGAGACACGCATGCATTCGTCCTAGGTAAGTAGCGAAGTAGTACAGGTTCCCTCCCTTGATTTAAGAGGCATTATATACTCGAACGTGAACTAGATAAAAGTGGCCATAACATACTTTCAGCTTAGTCGAGTTTTGAAGATTTACAAAGATTGTTGAAATTTTGCAGAAGCAAGCTCCAAGTAATAATTAAGTTTTGGCTTTTTCATCACTCTAAGCACAAACACATCGGTGCTCCTTTAAATTATAATGAATAAAACAACTAGGTGTGCACTATGTAATTCTCGATAACACTTACAGATTTGTTGTAGCAGTTAATTTCTTCAAAATTCTCATCTCATCTCATTTATCGCTTGTTTTTCGATTTCACTTTACAAGTAATAAAATCGTAAGAAAGTAAATTCAAAGTTTTTTTTTAAATTGTTTTAACTCGTGTTTAAGTCTTTAGTCGGCTTATTCAGTTTGACCTAAATGATAAAATTATCATAATATTTTTGTGACCAAATAACTCCATCTGTTTAATTGTATATCAAAACCGTTGTTCACCCAAAATGGAAAAATAATTATAAGGTAGGTTTCAACGTCAAAATACGCTTGTCATAACAAAAAATGTAATACTATTCTGACATATTTTACATCATTTATGATATGTAGGTAGCACACAATTAGTGCATCTCTAGCATCCTAAAAGAACAAATCCAAACCACAGCCGCATAAAAAAATGTACAAAGACATATTTGTATTCATTCTATCGAAACGTAAGACCCAGCTTTGAAATTTATCCTGAAAAATATTCAGGAGTATGTAAACGTCTCATTAAATGTTAACAAACTATTTACCAAGGTCAAAACAAAAGAAACCAATTTAAACAAAATATGTTTGAATATAATAAAAACAATTGTTGTTTTTGTGATAAATGAGTGCGTTTTATGACAAAACGCGGTAAATAATATCATGATATTTTTTGACTTTTTTGTCCAAAACATTGTGTGTTCATCTCAGCAAGCCAGTTTTTCCCCCCAAATGTTTTTCTCGTTTGCAAAAATTCACACATCATCTGAAATGTTCCCGCGGTCTAATTCGTGTAATTTTGCCATTGTTGCAATCAACTTGTGGCATGGTGCACTGTCTTGGTCAAAGTGCAGTTTTTTTCATGGACAAATATTCGTGCAAAATATGACCAACATATTCCATTGATATCGTTACAATGTCAGCTATCTTTCGCAACTTCACTGTACGGTCTTTCAAAACTATTTCGTGAATTTTTTTATGTTTTCTGGAGTCCCAGCCTCATTTAGGCGTCCAGGACGTGGTGCATCATCTGTGGTCAGTCAATAATGGTTGAATTTTCTGGTGCAGAGTCCGGATAACACTTATCAAACAACTGCTCTGCTTGAACGGTATTTTTTCCAATCAAAACACAGTGTTTAATTAAAACACGAAATTCTTTTTTTTCATAGGGTCACTAATGTCGTTTGAAGGTTGGTAGAATTTAAAAACCATATGACTTTTACATTTGTGGCACCATCTGTGTGTCAGAACCGGGAACTTTTCAGGCGTTGTATCACATTACGAGTACATAATTATCGTGTTAATAATTTCATTGCTAAGTAGAAAGAGTAAAGTAAAAAACTTGAAAAATATTTAATTATATGTAGTAAAGTTCACATGAAGCTCTTAAACTAAATTGAAGCAATTTAATAAATTAAATGGTGGGAGTACACGATTATCATGTATATTTATGGCAACAAATACGCAATTACATTTTGTGTATAAATTCGTAACGTTACGTCCCAAAACAATAAATTAAACTAGCAGTTCAGTGTACGGAATACAAACCAAACTGTCATTTCTGCACGTGTCTAACAACACCCTAATGCAAAATACAATGTACTTCTACATAAGAACTTACGTATACATGTATATATACATAGCAAGAAGAGGCAAAAGGGAAAAAATTATAGGAAAATGAAGCGGAAAACGTATAAACCCTTAACTAGGATTTCATTTGGGATTACATTTAATTAAACTTAACCAGCAAAACCGAAAAAAGTTTATACCATCCAAAAATGTTTCTAAAACAAAAAATTATTAAATTAAAATAATCAATAATAGTTCATTAAGCACCATGTATAACCTAAAGTGTATTGATTCAACCTGACCCTATATATAAACGCAAAACCCACTTTTTTGTGTCTACTGTACAAGAAGTGGATAAATAAGAGTAATCCCCACTTTACATTTTTATTTAGATTATCTTAATTAAAAATTCATTAATTAAGGATACACATTTTATGTATAGTCGGTTTGTACATTTTTAGGAATGTGTGTGTGCTTATTTTCTGCTTAATGGTAAACAAAAATTTAATTGGCCCAGAATTTCGGTTTTTCATCGAACACAGAGCACAGTACAAAATACAACACTCGTAACAAATTTTTTTTTTTTTTTTTGGTGTGTTGAAAGGAAGGAAAAACTAATGGGTAGAACACACAAAAAATGATGAGGTTTGTATTTTTGATCTTTTCTATATAATTAAAACACAAGTTTTTTGTGCCTTTATTTTATTTTTGTGCTCGTCTGTTTTCGGTTTAGTTTCCCGCCCGCTTAAAGCCACACAAATTACCTAGTGAAAATTTTCCACTAGACATTTATTAGAATTATTTCCTTTTTCTACGGTTCACAGTTATTACCAGACTAACATACCTTTGTGAAAATATATATTACATACCCAACTTTAATGACATAACTAACGATTTAATTAATTTAATAACAACAAATAATTTATATTACATAAAAAAAAATAAACCCAACGGAAAATTTGTACGCAAAAATGGAAATTCAGTATACACAAGCGAGACGTGATGTGGATGCTGGAAATTATATACGTTGTTATAATTATCTTGTTATATTTATTTAATTATTTTATTCTGGTGATTCCGTTACAAACGAGTACATTCAGAATATCAAGTAAATACGTCGTTTATGTAATTAAAAGTACGCCACATATATTATATACGTACCCATACAGTTTTTCCAGAATCAATTCAATTAAAGATATTAGAGTCGCTCTAGACCACTTAGACCGTCATGACGCCAAATAACTATAACTATTATTCATGATGGTTGTAGGACCGGGAATTTATAATTTAATTTTATACTGTCGTATATAATTTTTAATGATATAATTACATGTGTATGTGCGGAAAATGTTACTGATTTTCCGCATATACAGTTTTCAAACTATATGTTTATGGCCCATAAATTAATTAAATGTTAAACATAAATTTTTAAATGGAATAATAAAGTGAAATATTTATGGGTGTTGAAAGGTAAAGAAATTTTATTGCGGGGTGCGGTTCAATCCATGTTTTCGCAATACTAAGTTGAGAAGTGGAAATTTTAAAGTCCATACGTCCCTTTAACCGGAATTATCACGGAAACAAATAATATTCACAAAAAAGCGGAGTGATATAGTCTTAAAAAAGATTAAAAATTGAGCCAAGGTAAATAAAGACAGCAAGGTGGATAATAGTTGCAAGGCGTTTTTATAGATTGCGAAACAATAAACCAAATTTGTTTTAATTAAATCTTTTTTAATCAAGTTTCTCAAAATGCCATACATGTTTCTTAACCCTTTGAGTCATGTTAACATTCATTCATTTCATTCCAGCTGATGAACAAAATTAAATTGTGTTTTTGGGTTATATTTGGGACAATTATTTGAAGGCTCCTCAGGATGTTCAGAATTCAGAACAAATTGCCACAAAAAATGAAAAACATTAAAACAGAATTTTTTTTAGGCAGCGAACATATTTTAAATTTCAAGCATAAAAATGCAAATATGGAGACCGAGGTAGTTAAATTCTTCACTATTTCAATAATGCTAGTCTATCTTTTCGTCTACCTGATTACTGCAGCGTGTACCAAGCTGAAGTTATAGCGATTAAAGAGGTCATGAACTGGATAAAGGACAGTGTAATATCGTTAACTGATATCACTATCGGTGTGAATAGTCGGGCGGCCATTATTTCACTGGATTCAGTTCGATGGCATCAATAATTGCATTGGATTGTCACACATCTCTAAACAAGATGAGTGAACTTCAATATCCAGTTAGTCTGGGTTCCGGGTCACTCTGACGTTGAGGGAAATTGCAGGGCAGACGAATTAGCTAGGTACGGTACGACTCTCCAACTGGGATCAGGGAGAGAATGTGCAAGAAGGCCTATGTATGTGCTAAAAGCAACGAGTCAACAGGGTGGGCCCTAGGGTCACCATGGGGTTTAAAAATTTAATAACTTTTCGCTACGAATGATGAGCTTCGCAATGATGGGCTCGTTTTTAAGCATTTTCCATATCTTTCGAAATTTGTGGCGGTTGCGTTCGAATGTCTGCAACAATTTTGGCCTTGAGTTCAAGGATTGTCTCCGGCTTTTCACATATAATCGCTCCTTCAAATAACTGCAAAGAAAATAGTCGGGTGCTTACAAATCTGGCGAACGCGCTGGCCAATTAATTTCCGAATTTCTGGAAAGGACGTAAAAAATGTTCTATCATAAACCGATACCGCTCTCCATTTACGGTTACAGCAAGTAAGGCTCAATTATATTTTCAGATGTAATGCCACACCATACTGTACACCTAATGGAGTGCAATTGGCGTTGATGAATGGCTCTTGGATTTTCAGAACCCTAGAACCTGCAGTTCTGCTTATTAACAAAGCCATTCAAATGAAAATGAGCTTCATCAATCATAATCAAATTTTCAATAAAGTTGATTTCATTTCTGGCCAACTGTTGCAATTTAGCTGCAAAATTTAGACGTTGCCGCTGATCTCTTGGTTTTAATTCTTGCACTAATTGCACCTTATATGGGAATAACAGTAAATAATTTTTAAAAATGCGCCCTAGTGACGTACGAGATATTCCTAGCTGAGCAGAACCTGTTCTGTTCTGAACGAGGTCTACAGGATTAAGGCAAATCTCTTACGGTGCCATGTTAGTGGTAACGATCAACTAAGCAACGAATCATTGCTTCAGAGGGCGAAATTCTGACATTAAAATGGCGACGATATGCTCTTTGCGTTAATTGATCGCTGATTTAAATAATAAAATTCTATTATTCTGGTTCTCTGTTCAGTTGTGAATCTCTCATTATCAACGAAAAAGTTATTACTTTTTAATTTAAATTTCGCGCGGAAAACCATTTATCGAAATATTTCTTTTTCTATGTTAGTATGACTGTCAGTGACATCTGTGCCAAATGTCACATCAAAATAATTATTAGTGTTTAGTATACGCTTGTCTTTCTGAAGTACAAAAAGTGCATTCGGCGATTTTTACAATGAGTGAAATTATTCAACAAAGAAGTTCCATTAAATTTTGTGGGTGGGATCAATTTTGTGGTGCCGAAACAGTCAAAATGTTGCAAGCAAGTATGTCGCGAGCAAGTATTTTTGATTGGTACAAATTCAAAGAGGGTATCAAAGAGGGTCGAGAACGTGTTGACGACGAACCACGTCTAGGACGGCCATCAACATCAACTGATGATCAACACGTTAATAAAATCAAGGAATTGGTGCTCGAGAATCGACGGTTAACAGTCAAAGACCTTACTGGCATCGTTGGAATATCGGAAGGATCAGTGAAAACCATTTTGAAAGATCATTTGGGCCTAAGAAAAGTGAAAGCACGATTGGTTCCAAAATCACTCAATTTTTTGGAAAAACAGCGTCGCGTTGACGCCTGTGAAACAATGCTTTCCGACTACCAGGATGTCATGAAACGTATTATAACTAGTGATGAGTCTTGAATTTATGCTTACGACCCGGAAACAGACGATCAATCGGCCGAATATCGTGCCAAAGGTGAGCCGAAGCCGAAAAACCACGTCAAAGCAAGTCAAAAATCAAGGTGATGTTGACAATTTTCTTCGATTATCGAGGTGTGGTGCACTCCGAATTCCTTCCGACCAGCCAAACTGTCAACAATGAATACTATTTGAGTGTTATGCGTCGTTTGCGCGAAGCTATTCGTAAAATGAGGCCGAAAAAATGGGTCGACAACTCTTGATTTTTGCACCACGGTAATGCACCTTCTCATACTGCATTGGTTTTACGTGATTTTTTCACCAACAATTCCTCCCATATCTTTCCGCAACCATCGTATTCGACTGATTTAGCTCCGTGTGACTTCTGGCTGTTCAGCAAACTCAAACGACCGCTCCGGGGAAACCGTTTTGAGTCAATTGAAGACATTAAACGTCAATCGCTACGCGCATTGGAGGCTATTCCGGAAATTGACTTTAACAACTGTTTCGAGGATTGGAAAAAACGTTGGCACAAGTATATTGGGGCCGTTTTTTAATAAAAAATGTAGTGCGGAGGCGTATTTTGAATTAGGAGAAAAGTAAGTGGATTCCGTAGGGTTTTCAATTACGAAATTACTATTAACTTATTCGTTATATAAGACTATTCCGGCTCTATTACTTTTAAAATTATCCCAAAGCCTATATGTTTGGCATTAAAGTCGCTACAGATCAGATACGATGAGTTAGAATTATTTAGTATTTGTATGTCACTAGCAAAATCTTTTAAGATCGCAGTAGAAGTTTCACCGGGGAAGTAAGCAGCTACAATTACAACTTCACCAAATGAAGTAACAATAGTAATGGCCAAGGCTTCTTATTATTTTTAAGTTAAGGGCAGGCAATAGAGTGTGATTAATCAATTTATTGACCATAATAGCTACTCCCCCATGTGGCGAGCGCAATCTATCTAGTCTGTAGACCTTGAACTTAGGATGGTTCACTACATTATGTGGTTTAAGCCAAGTTTCTGTCACTAAGGCAATGCGAATGTTATTATTAATAAGAAAGTCGAATGTTCCATCTATTTTGTTAGGTAAACTAGTAGCATTCCAAATACAAAAATTTAGCCGCTTCATCAACATTTAAGACTATGAAGATATTTAATTGACAGTCGGAAACATACCTCGAACTGTTCTGTTTTATTTGAACATTTTGACAAATTGCAGAGAATGTCGCTTATAAGTGATTGGAGCTCCGATTCTGAAAACAAATTACTATTGTTAGAATTACAAGTAATATTGTTATTAGAATTAATAAGATTGATATTATTATTAGACTTGGCTCGCTGTGCTTGATTCTTTAGGCGAAAATTATTATCACTTCCGTTGCGAGTATTCGCACTGTTATCAAAAATAGAATTCCATGTTGATTGTAGTGGAGTATATTTAGGTTTCGGAAGATCTGGAAACTCCTTCGAGTTGGTTTGATTTGGATGCTGAGTCCTTCGGGTTTGTAGATTATGTGTTTTCCGGTTTATGAGAATATTTTCTTTGATTAATTGATATTCTTTTAGTTTAGTACAATCTTTTGAACTGGTGTGATGGGCGGCACCACAATTAGCACATTTGTAATTAACCGGATCCTGATTACACTCACTTGTTAAATGGTTTGCATTGCATTTACCACACTTTAATTTTTGGTTGAACCGTGCCCAAACATTTAACAACGGCGACATTGAGTCGGTAAGTTTGTATTATTAGAATAGTGTGAAAAACGCACTGCTGTATGGTGAATATGTTTAATTTTATGCAGCATTTGCATATTTACAAAAATCATCGGTTGCATTTGCATTTTTATTAAATCATCGGTTGGATTATCGGCTGACAATGATAGACATTCAAAACGGTTGCCAGTTGAAATATTTGCTTGTTGGTTGATCAAACTAATCCGTTAAGTGTTCGCACAATAATATGCTCACTGATCATCAATTAATACTGACAAATTATTATTATTTCACTTTTTATTTTATCAATTATTTGTTATGTAATAGCACAAATAAATATAGAATTAGAATAACTTGGTGTGTATCGCTACCACGTCCAAATTGAACTGCATTGGATATGTTACCTTCTACATTAAATCTGATTGCGAAAAAATTGGCCCATAATATAATATACGAGAAATACTGTTTAATCGTGAATTTCACAAAGTCATCGCAAAATAATTTATTTGGTTTGGAACCACGTTCTACAGCTATTTTACTTTAGACATCTAAATAAATACGTTCAAATCTTAAAAATAATGCATTATCCTTATTTTCTGGCCATTTGTTAATATCACTGTTCTTGGTATTTTCAAAATCACTATAATGTTCGCTGTAAATTTTTCCTAATGAGATTTTAAATGATTCGTATACCATTTTGCTACTTTTAGTAATTCTCGGCGGGCACATTATATTACAGTACTGACGGAATCAACACAATCCATCGATTTGGCGCCAAGAATTGCACAAAAAAAATCTAAAATTAAATTTTTATGTTCAGCATGTATATTTGGTATTTTCTTGTTATTTTGAACAGTAATAATATTCACAAAATGTGAACAGCAGGTAAAAATTGGCACAATTTGATTTTTAAATGGTAATCCGTTTTCTAAAAAATGAAAACTGGCTTCAACGTACTCAGAAATATTCATTGTGTTAAATGTAGAAATCGCATTAATGAGAGCCCAAGACCAATCAACGACAAAATAATATCCTTTTGAAAGTTTTTTAATATTTCCCATTTCTTTTTTGACGCCCAACTCCGCAATCTGAATCATATTGCAATTAATTTTTCGGAAAACTCGTAGTTTTTTGATGAGGCCAATTTTATTTCAAAGCGCACGTCTTATGCCATCATTCGATACTAGCCACTACTCAGTAGAATCTCTGTGATCTGGCCAATAATTAATCCACTGAAACCCAAAAATCGCCAAAATATTCTATGCGATCCGATTTTCCAACGCAATAACAAATGGGAAAATCTCGTAGTTTTTTGATGAGGCCAATTTTATTTCAAAGAGCACCTCTTATGCCATCACTCGATATACGTTTATACAACTGGATTTGATTGCTGTTACAATATACATATACTCGTAACTGAATATTTCTGTACCAAAAAGCGAAAATCGCTTAAGTTCGAATATTTAAATATTCACAATTTGAGTTTGAAGTTAGTAAATATTTTATGGAAAAATAGGAACTTTAAATGAACTTTTAGTTACTTTAGAAACGTGATTTTAGGACAATCTATTTATTTATCTAACAAAACCTAAAAAAAACTTAATTATATCATTCAAAAATCCGTTTTTATAACTTAGGCGATTTTCGCTCTTCGTTGCCAGAAATGAAATTTTAGCTTAAGTAAGATAAGTGATTGTTTCGAATTTTTTCTGTCTTTCAAAATTTAATTCATTTATTCATTTCTCCTAAGTTGTATTCACTTTTAATATAAAATTATGTATTTAAAAAAAAATTATAAAAAATTTAAATTCACGTTTCTCAGTTATTTAATTTTCAGAATCAACATCTGATCCATCTTCTTCAAAGTTTATATCTGGGTCAACATTTGGCACGTTCCCATCATTTAATTGTCTGTAGAAACTATGATAGATTTCATTTATGAGATGAAATTGATCCAGTAAATCTTGTTTTTTTTCTCTGCTTATTAATTGAGGGCTTTCGTAACAATTGTTAACATCTGAAATTTTAACAATATTGATCCCACGACGACAAATATTTAATTCCTTGAACGGTTCTTCTTCCTTGAAAGATGTTTTGTACTGAATTTTACCAAATTTCTGTGTATACCGTTTAACTTCACTCCATTTAAATTTATTACATTTATTACATTTTCCAGATCACTTGCTCTCCACATAAATTTTTTTTTGCTGCCTTTCGAAAATCAAGAAACATGTTTTGTTCAATCTCGATAACTTCAAATTGTTCTTTGGTACCAGCTGTGCGCACAAACTGATACCACTCACGTGGATGATGGATTTGAACAAGAGTTTTTTTCTTCTTTCTCTCAATGATGGAGTGGTCACATCGCACTCCATATGTGTGTGTCCAGGAAGCATGAATTTATGGTCAATTATTTTGATATTCTCAGCGGTCTGCAAAAAAATATTGAACATTGAAGCAACTAAAGAATTTGTATTTTAACCGCCGCAGCAATCACTGTACAAGACAACATGTTCAGTTGTACTCGGTTCTGCTAGAAGATGTTGAAGGAAACACGACGCTATCTCATTGCCACCACGTTTTGCCAATCCTTCATGCCACATATAGCAATGTGGCTTATTGTACACACAACCGTAGACTGTAAGATTGTATGTCCAAAGCTGTCGTTTGTAAAACGAAATATTCGAACGTAGTAACGGTGTCGGCAGCATTGTTGCAAATCAAAAGTATATATTTTGACTTTGGAGCACGAATTTTTGGCTTGAATTTTATCTGCGTCTTTAGATTTGTAGGCAATGTCAGCTGCTTCATGATGTTTCTCTTGTTGTTTTCTGATCTTGGCTTTATCTTCCTCAGACTGCGCTATATCTATTTGCATTTTGTAAGTGTCGCATTTGCTACAAGTGTCGCTTTTTGGATTTTTTAAAGCCAAACCCATTTCTAAAATTATAATCAATGTTTAATAAATTTATGTTTAATATGTATGTATTAAATCTAAAAAGTAAGAAAAAGCTAATTACCTTTGAATATTTTTGAATATTTCGTTATTGAAATAGGATTTTCATATTTCTCTGTGTACAACTGGTACATTTTGCTGAACGTTAAGTCACTCTGAAGGTACTTCTTAGAAGTCCACTGGCATGTGTAGTGGCTTTCATAGGCCGGGAATTCATTAATGTGGAAATTTCTTCTAGTTTATCATTCGTTAATTTATTTACAGGATTCCTGCCCCCACGTTGGTCTACAATTTTGTTTGAGTCAGACACTACAAGTTTTTTTGTTCCGATCGTTTTAAGGAAACTATCCACCTAATAACGATCATATAAATAATTATTATGTAAATCATATAAATAATTATGTGTTCTGTTTCGTTGTGATTTTACGTTTCTCTTTAAAAGTGTATGGTGTTTTTCTTTAACCTCCATTAAACCGGAAACAAATAATGCTTTAGAAGAGTATGATGAAAGACTCCAGTATTATTTAAATATAACTTTTTGCTGATCGTATGTTATCTTGGACTGACAATTCATCCGACATTTTTCTAGAGGCTTACACTCTCTTTCTTTAACTTTACCTTTTTTAGATTTTGTTTTAACAGTTGTTGTTAAGTTATGTTCATTTCTTTGGAAATTTTCATTTGAAGATTCGGGTAAATTATAAAGATGTTCATTAATAATATTTTCTTCAATAGCATTACCCATTGATTCTATATCGAAAGAATCTACAGAGAAATCTGAATTTGCATTTTTTGGTACAAGGAAGTCGAGGTCGTTGTCACTGTCGTCGAACGGTTCATCATTATCACTATCATTCAACCTATTGCACATTGTCGCTTCATTAATATTCACGTGCTGTTCCTTATATTCTTGTTGTAAGCGTAATATCTGATCAAATTCTTAGATAGCCGCTTTGGAACCGTGAGCAATATTAAAAATTGATGCCGTCTCTCTTTCAACAATTGGTTTAAATACGTTACCATCCTCATGAAGCGTTCTTTTTCTTGTCCGCAATTTTGACAGGATATCTACAATTACAGAAAAATACAGTTTAATTCTATTTGTCAGACTAATAATGTAGGAATCAATTATTTACCTGGAACTTGTGATTTTGACCAACCCGGTTTCTTAGAAATTGGGGTTTCCCAATTGTCTTGCGAGTTGTATCATTTTCATCGCTCGAAATGCCATTTTTAAAAACAAATAAATTTGTTTCACACAAAACTAAACTAATTGAATTTATACAAAACACAATAATTCTCTATATAGCAAAGCACTTAACCAGAATTTTTTGTTTGATTAGCATTCGAAATAAACGCTTAAAATCACATAAAAAATTAAAAATACGCAATACAGAAACGAAAATGTCGCTTAAGTAAGTTAGTTTAATACAAAATGACAGTTTTTTTTATAATATAAATGAAAAAATAGCTTATGTTATGTTAGGTATTTACTTTTGCTATGACTGCAATTCGAAAAAATCGCTTAAGTCTTCTTAGGCGATTTTCGCTTTTAAAAATCTAATTTAATAAGAAAAACTGGCTTATGTTGAATAAAGTTTCTAGGTATATCAATTTATTGAAAAAAATTATTTTGAAAACAATATTTTGAACAACTTAAGCGATTCTTTCCTTTGCAAACAAAGATCAATCAAACTTAGGCCAAAACGTTTTTTATTGCTAACTTTGTCAATTTTAAAGGTATCATAATGAAAAATTGATATTATGTAAAAAGTAGTTAGTAAGAGAATTTGAAATATTATGTAAAATGCAAAATCGCCTAAGTTAACATTAGCGACTTTCGCTTTTTGGTACAGATTTATTAGTGCATATTACAATTTATTAACATTATTAAATTACATAAAATGTTTTGTTTTACTTATTTAAATATTTTTAAATTGTAAATTAATTTATTTTTATTTCAATCAAAATTAAGTTTTGATTATTTAAAGAAAATAGTTAAAATTAAAAGAAATCCGTCCGTTGTCATGTTTCCATTGTTAACATTGCTTTTACCGACTGTTTGTTTTTGTTAATTTAACAAATTCGATTTTTGTTAATTTTGTGGTTTGTTAAGAACTTCACATCCGTTTTTTATAATCATATTATGGTAAATACAATTATGCATTGTGTGAGTGTACTTAACTGCAATTAGCTAGATCACGCATATTTCTAAAATATAATATTTGTGTTTCTGTGAAATTTCATATAGTTTGTAGTTTTCATCATAGAAATGTATATCCATAATTCAATATCTCAAGTAGACGAACAATTGTGTAAGACCAGCACAACAAATATATTATGATAACGAACAACTTTTTTATGTTTAATCCTGTTCAGCTATGCCAAGTCACTGCTATTATTTTAACTCTGCAACAATAACGATAATCGTATAATACGTTTCCATTCTTCTCGAGATTATGTGCGCTCTTGTTTTCATTTTCATCTTTAAAATATTCTGTTTTCCAACTCGTACACTTAACATTAAAATAATTACAATAAGAGTGTATCATCTTCTAAGAGAAAATACCGAGTTAAAATGAAATACGATTTGAAAATTATATAAACTTTCCTCTGGTCACGATGGCTTGAGATGCGCTATATACATACATAAATACACTTCTTGGTATACACATACACACACACACTATGAAAAAAGCATATAATTTGAATTATTTGTTAAAAAAAAAATAAAAGGAAGAAAAAAGTTATACAACAACACTATAGATATAGCTTTTCCGCTTCCAAACAAGATGTGGCGAGAAGAAAATTTATAAATAAATACTGGAAAAAGTTTTTCCGAAATATTCCATATAAAAAAAGCGCATAACCAAAAAAATATGGTAATTTATGTTAATTTATTAAAAAATATTGCATTGTACATAGTTAAATTTAAATGCGGATTGTTCGGTTTTGGTGGTTTATTAAACAAAATAAAACAAAAGTTTTTTGTTTATTATTATTATTATTATTTGTTGATGGGATTCAGTTTCAAACATAAACATTTTTATTTTATGTTGTATGAACGAAACAATATTTGTATGTATTCATACAAAATATTTTCGAAACAGAAACTGTAGAAGCAGTGCGGATGGAAATTTAAACAAAACAAACTTTAAATAAATAAATAAAAGCTCGACGGGTTTTGCGTCAATACTGTGGAAAAGGATGTAATGGTATGAATTTGATTTTAACGTAAAATTATAATTTACCTTTTGTGTTTGCATTTTTCATGTAGAAGAAAAAATTTTTGTTTGAGAAGACTCAACTTAAAACGAATCAATAATTTTACAAATGTGTTACACGAGCTAATTCTAACGGATCTAACTAAGCTAAAATCTCATTAAGATTGTGTAGTATGAGATCAAGTTGCGCGTTTTGTTGTTTTCGTGAGAATTATACATCTTGCATGTTGTAATGCTGTGAATTGGGTAATTTGTTAACCCACACCAGTCTTATCGGGTCGCATTAGAATGCACAAATATCTTCCATTACACAAAGTGTGTAACCTTTGTTAGACCATAAAATACGTTGACCTATATCCACAAGAAAAATACGAGTATTTAGTTTTAGTTTTTGTAACACCAAAACTTAACTGGCGCTCTAGCAGGGACGATTTTATGGCTAATGTGTAGTGTGCGTGTAAAATTAGTACTCGAAATAAAGAGATCTACAAACAACTATAGATATTTTCAAAATATAACTGCGCAACATGGCCTCAACGTCGTAAAATTATTAAAAAACTTTTTAAATGAAAATAAAAAAATTACGAAATGTATCAATAAACAACATTTCTTGCTGAACTGTCGTAAAGAAAAAGTATTTTCGAAGACCAGGATTTTAAAAAATGTGTCCATTATTAACCAGGAAGTTTTCCTCCGACTTCAAAATAAATTCATTTTTGGGTTTATAAATCAAGAAATTAAATAAACCATAAAAACTAATGAGGAAACGAAACATTGTTTGGATTTACTCCGGTAACATATCGAAGATATTCTTCCTGTGATTGAGTACAGCGAGTTTTTTACAAAGGCGAATGAATTGTTCAATTATCATTTTAATGAAATCAAGGAACATTTATTGAACACGGTTGATAAATGGTTAGTGAACATCTCCAATATAGATCTTCCTTTAGTCATGTTAAAAATTATTTTAAGTTTGGGAAAATAAATTTTGTTCTCCTTCAGTTGGTGATTCAGTGCCGTACTTCAAACTTATTTCTGATGTTGAAAGTGCAATTTTACATTTGAACGAAAATGATCGTTTTTTTGCGTGTTATTAATTTTACTTTCCGCTGAATTATTATTATTACGCCGGTCGGACAATGAAACTCAATTTTTTGTTAAAACTATACGATTTATTTTTGTACCGCTTACATGGAAATATTTCAACAGACTCCTTTACTTATTGTATTTTACTTTTATGTAAATCAGATTATAAAATGAGAAGCCGCATATTCTTTTTATGTAAAACAGATTATAAAATGAGAGAATGTGACACTTCTAAATAGTTAAGAGAGCATAAAATGTGGACTGTATATATTACAAAATTGGTATGAATATTAAAATACTCGTAACAATAAATTATAAATATTGACTTTAATAAATTTAACGAGAAAAAGTTTAAATTTGACGTAACATGCCGCGCCCTTTTGAAACATTGCACATTGTTTCAACAGAATTTTACTTGGATATGCATTCCTTGAAAAGCGGGCATATTTTATGAATGCCCCGTTTAAACAAACCGGATTTCGTTTTCACTGTAACTACTCTGACAAGTCCGTCAGCACCGCGAGTGACGTCAGTGATCAATCCAAGAATCCATTTAGTTGGCAAACTTAGCTCCGGATGAAAAAGAACGACTTGACCCACGAGCCGCTAAAGTTGAGAGCTCCTCAAATAAAAGAGGATGTTCGTTGGTCACGCGTCGCAGGCGGTATTTTACGGCTTTTACCTCAGCCTCCCATAATCGTCCGTGATGTGGAGAACGCGGTGGTATAAAATGTCATGAGACATTAAGTTCATCGCTGAAAGTTTCAATGGCTGCTCGGTTGACATCGGCTTTGAAGAAAGCCTCAACTGACTTTAAATAATTGCAAGCACCAACGAAGTTGCTACCATTATCGCTATGTATGACTACTGGCTTTCCTCTTCTGGCAATAAATCGATGTAATGCTGCTATGAATCCAATCGTCGTTAAATCACTGATGACAGAACAGACTGAAACAGACGAATACTGCAATGTAAGTTTTCAATGTGCTTTTACATCCAGTCCCTGGAGTTCTAGTCAAAAATTGGCCACAGTAATCTACTCCAATTACCGTGAATGCTTTGTGTGGCGACAACCGGTCCACATGTAAATCACCCATGAGTTGTTGAGGGGGCGTTGGATTTTGTCGAACGCATGTGACACATCTCGATATGGCTCGTTTCGCTGCTAATTTACCTCTAATAGTCCAAAATATTTGCCGAGTGTGATACAATAATGTTTTGCGCTCCACAATGCAAACTAATGATGTGATAATATTGGAACAAAATATCAGTGAAGTGATGTCCATGCGGCAACAATATTTGATGACATTGCTCATATGGTAGGCCACGTTTTCTGATGCGACCACCCACGCGTATGATTCCAAAATTGTCCAAGAACGGCGTGAGAGTCTTCAAACTACTGGATCGCGAAACCTGCGTATTAGATCACAAAGCTCTCATCTCCTCAATAAATTCCTCAGATTGAACCGCGTGAACGAGCATGAATAAAGCGGTACTTCTTTCGGCTAATTCTGACATTGGCCCTTTTGTTAGGTAACTTAATGTTGCGTATTTTAATAATTTGATTGATGAACCTGACGCAATATCTGACGATTCGCAGTATTTTCATGTATGAGCTATGTCAATTTATGAGGCAACCGATAGCGTTGTACCTGGACTGCGTTGCAAGTACAATCGGATGTTCCTTCCGTTCCACTACTTCGACTTCAGATAAATTCGGTACGTACTGCTCATAATCGAGAGATGACCTCAAGAAGTATGGTCCATGCCACCAGTTATTATCGAATGCCATACTCTTGAGAGGGCAACCACATGAGAGAAGATCTGCAATGTTTTCCTTGCTGTCCAGATGATACCATTATATTCCATCAGTGAGCTCCTATATCTCAGATACACGTGACGCAACAAATTCTTTCAACTGATATGCGGGTGTCCTGATCCAGGCCAGGACTATAGTCGAGTCTGACCATAAGCAAGCTTTATAAAACTGGATGCCTAAAACGCTGCTGACTTTTTTGTATAACCGTGAAAGTAGAAGAGCTCCGCATAATTCGAGCCGCGGAATGGTCTGGAGCTTTAGAGGTGCAATCTGACTCTTCGCACATTATAACCTTGTTGCAATGGTCCCATCGTGATTAATTTCTCGAACGTAAATACGATCCTCATACGCGGCTTGACTGGCGTCCGCAAACCCATGAAGCTCGAGTGATTGTGCGTGTTTCGAGATGATACACCTATCAATGCTGACTGCTTCAATCGAAGTAAAATCATCCAAAAATGTGTGGAATTCATTTAGCAGTTCTGACGACAATGTTTGATCCCATGATGCATGTTGAAGCCAAAGCTTTTGCAAAAATTTCTTGGCTCTGATTACTACTGGTGATGCGAGAAAAATGCTGGCTATAAATATTGACTTCAATAAATTTAACGAGAGAAAGTTTAAATTTGACGTAATAATCGTTATACTATTCGGAACCGTTTTGTAAATATTGTAACAAATTTTAAATATAAATCAAATTGAAATATATTAACTCTTTTTGAAAATCGTATTTTAAGTTAAACAATGAAAGTGTTTTTTAAAAGCTAATCCAAATAGTGTGGTAACTCGAGTGGACAAAGGTAACGTAACTGTAATAACATCGCGAAGTGATTATGTTACAAAAATGGAAAGTTTACTTAACGATAACACAACATATGTAGAATTACCAAAAGGTAATTCAGTTCCGATTTAGAAATTTATAAACACTATTGTTAAAGATTGGAAAAATGTCGGTAATGTGGATGAAAAAACTAGGAAAATGTTAACTAAGTATAATTCGGTGATTCCTAAATTATATGGTTTATCAAAAATTCACAAATCTGGTATCCCATATAGACCAATTATTAGTTCAATTAATCTTCCAACACCTAGTTTATCGTCATTTTTGGGTAATATTTTAAAATTTAGTGTTGGTAATACTGGTTCTAAAATTATAAATTCGGAAGAGTTTAAACAAAAAATTCAGAATGTTACGCTTCCACAAAATTACCTCTTAGGTTCTTTGAATGTTAAGTCCTTATTCACTAATGTTGATAATAAACGTATTACCAACATTGTGAAAGAGAACTGGAGCAATATAAAACAAAATTCAAAAACTAATTGACTAAAGTTCAATTTATTTCGGCTTTACAAATTGTTTTGACTAATTTTGGTTCTCCTATGGGTTCTCCAATTAGTCCCATAATCGCAAATTTAATGATGGAATTTTTGGAAAAGTTGGGATTAATTCTTCGGATTTTCAACCGTTATTTTATTTTTGTTATGTAGACGATATTATTACAGCAATCCCTGAAGACAAAATTGAAATTTTTCTGGAGGTTTTTAACTCTTTAGATAATAGAATCAAATTTACTGTTGAACAAGAAATTGATCACAGAATTCCATTTTTAGATTTACTTTTAATTCATGAACCGGATGGAAAAATTTCTTTTGACTGGTACCATAAAAATACTTAGTCTGTGATATTGAAATGATAATTTAAAAGATATTGATTAATGAATTAAAATTTAAAAAAAAACACGGAAACAAAAAAATCTTATAGAATAAACATCGAAATGGAACGCTCTTGAAATTAGACCTAAACTAGTCCTAAACCAACAAAACCAAACGAAAGAATGTGTTTGGATTGGTAACAAATACTAAAAATTATATTTAGGCAAAATATTTCAATAATTTTCCATTTCAATTTATTCTTTATAAAAAATCATTTTTCGAATAGGCGAAGTTAAATAAATACTTCAATAACATGCGCAATGGTAAGAATTTAGAATTTTCTTGAGAAATTGAATATCTTGAGAAATATGTTTATCACCTAGTACTTTATGATTTTCTGAAAGTTTAAGAGAGTTTATCACGTGGCCTAATAAATAATTTAATAACCTGCGCTATTCTAATATATTCAGCTTCTTAAGAAAATCCTAAATTCTTACTATTTCGCATGTTATTGAAGTGTTTATTTGACAACGTGAATACCATTAGCAATTTAAAAGGTTAACAAGTACGAAAGTCCTAAACTTAACCTTTCAGAAAATCTTACAGGACTAGGTGATAAACATATTAATTCTCGATATATTCAATTTCTTAAGAAAATCCTAAGTAAAATCCTTAATTACTGCCCAAAACGTGTATTGTTTATTCGCCTAAATATCATTGTACACTATATTTACCAATACATCTACACTTTGTTTTGTTGGTTTAGGATTAATTTAGTTATTTTCAAACACGTATACAAGCGTGTGAAACTGGTACTAAAATAGTCCTAAAGTTAGTTCTTTTCTGGTTATGTCTAACTTCACATGTATGAAATGGAAGGGTAAATATGTTGTGGCCAACACATGATGTGATTTCTAAAATGAAAAATTTTTCTTACCGCAATTTTGGTATAAATAATAATCAAAAATCGTTATTCCATTCCTGCTTAAGTTTCAGAAAACCAACCCATCCAAATTATCAATTTAATCTTAAAATTTATTTGAATCTTTAAATTTTTTATCGTTTTTTTCTAAATGCTAAACTTTACAAAATCAAGATAAAATTTTGAAAATTTCCCATCCGCCTGGTCTTTAGAGACGATGAATATTAGTGAAATATTTTTTTTATTGTATCTAAACCAGTCATTTCCGGTTAATTTGAAAAATTATTTGAACTAATTTTGTTCGAAAATTCAACTAAAAAAAATTCGACTTAAAATCACTGGAATCTTCCGATTTATGGAAAAAAAAACTGAAGTATGAAATAATATTCCGATCAATTAATTCATCTGGGCTATATAGGGCCAAATTTTTGTTGAAAAACATTTGTTGTCAAAAGTTGTGATTTCCCCTTAAATTTTGAAAAACTAGTCTAAACTGATATTGTTGCAAGATAAATTAGAATCTTTTAGTTCAAAGTCGTTTTCTAAAGTATTTGCAAAAAAACTTAAAAACTCTTTTGGAAGCTGTCGCTTGGCAGACCGATTTCAGCCAAAATTCTCCTAATTTGCGGGAAAAACTTAATTATGCTGCTTCATATCGATCAAACAATCCGTCTGGGCTGTCGATTTTTTGTTAAGAAACATTGAGTTTTTGTTGTGTACTCTAATTCAAAAAGCCTAATCATGTATAATACCAATAATTTCCAAAATTTCCACGACCACCACAATTAGGTTACATACCGAGACCCTAACCAAAATTGGTTCCAATGCCGGTCGACCTCTCAGTGTCTAAACCAGACAAGTCAACTGTGCCATTTTCTGGTCCCCACCAAACCGTCAAAGCATGCATCTTACCGAAATAAATATCGAAGAAGTGAATTCTTTAGAACTAGAGTTCAACGAAGAACATTCTGACTCCGAATCCAGTTTTCAGCCACGTTTAGATGGCAAAAATCCAATAGGGAATTCCGTTTTTGATGAAGCAGAGGAACTGGAAGATAAAAATGTATTAAATTAAATTACCACTCTTCGCTCTCCCATTACGAATTACATCTCAAAAGGGGATGATCCTAAAACTCCTAATAGACAAAATCTCCAATAAAAACTTTATACACCTCAAACTTGTGAAAACCCCGATGCAAAAACCAAAATCATTTTGCTAAATTACTCAATGAGAATTGCAGGTGATACAAGTACCAGTTCTAAGACTTATCCGTAATATATGGCACAAAAGAATGAAGTGGAAAAACAATATCTGGATCGTACCGAAAAAGCACGGAGGACCTGGTAATAGATTCATGTAAGTTGAATTTCAGTACCGCATCAGTCAGATAAATACCATATTCCGGAAAATGTGGAGTTTCCGGCAAGTCTAGAAAGGAATAAATTGTTTTCCACTCTCGATTACAAAAGTGAATTTCACCAAATTCCACTCAAAGACGCGGAAAACGAGCTTTCTCAATTAATCATGACAAATTCGACTACCTTTCGGATTCATAAGTGCACCGTCGATTTTCCAATGAACCTACGATGATATACTGCGAGAACACATAACAAAAAGATGCTATATCCATGTCGATAACAAAATACCTAAAAAAGCTTTTCGGGAAAGAAGGAACCTTGTTCAAAACTCTAGAAGACACAAACATGAAATTCCAATTGGACTAAACGCTGATTCTTGAAGCAAGAGGTAAGAGATTTATGGTTTATCGTATAGGTATCAATGAAATAAAGCGAAATTCCCACAAGGTTCAGGTTGTTAAACCACCTCCACTCATATATCTAAAAGATCTGAGATCATTAAGTATGCCAGTAAGTAAACCTCCCAACTTTGGGAAAAGATTTCAATTAACCGCACAGGCCCGTCTAATTTTGCGATTGTAATTCAAGGTTATATATCCATAACGGACAAACTATGCCACTAACGAGAAGGAGATGCTTGCAATAATTCGTGCACTTAATTCTCTAAGAAATTATCCTTATAGTAGGTGGACAAATTATCACCCACCTGCCCATTACTTACACCCGCAGCAATACAAATAGTAACTCCAAAACTAAAATGTCAAAGGTGATTTTTAAAGAGTATAATTATGACCTTAAATACAAACCGGGTAAAACAAATGTGGGAGCAGATGCCTTGTCGAGACTTCACTTATGTACTGAAGAAAATACCTTAACGGTCATAACCTACCATCGGTAGGAGTACCAGTATATATTTCCCGTAATCAAATAATAAAAAATTGGCAGGTAATCATTAACAAATACACATTTCCAATCAACCAGATTATTCCGAATCAACAATTTTTTAAGAAATATATCTCATCTTCACACTTACAAATCCTTTATGGCAAAAGAATAACAGAGAAATATGAACGACATCCTAATATTCAGATAATCCATGTTACACCAATATCTACGTATGTTCGGGATACGTTCGGGATACACCATACATGTTGATATCTTTCCTGCCGAATGCAAATTTGTATTAACAAGTCTCGACAAATTCACCAAATTCGCACGTGCCCAAAATATTTGAATCCTGAGCGACATAAAAAAGCCCTTCTGTGTCCCAGTCGACTGTCAACAAAAAAATTAATTTCAGCTTCAATCATTTCTTTGATGAGCGAATAATTACACACCAAAGTCTTTACGACTCCTCCATATAAAAGTGATATTAACGGACTGGTTCTGAAACCCACGCGTTCCTTTGGACAGCTATTTCAAATGGCTGTTATTGAATATAACTGTATAGCTACCATTCATTCCACAACGGGAAAAGGTCAGTAGAATTATTATTTGGCTTTACTCCAAACACAAATCCTGAGCAGTTTGAACAGATTTGGAAATTCAAAAAACACGTATTACCAAAAGCAAAACCGGTGAAACAAAATTCAGCAAGAGATATACGTTATGCCAAAAAAAAACAATCGACTTTGGTAAAAATTAACCGCCCGTTATTACTGAATTAGAAAGAACAGTGCACAAATGCTATATTCGAATAGAGCTACGGATTCCTAAAATTTGAATTATGGCAAATCAATTTTCTTTAAGTTCTGTTTCTGCAAATGACTGTTCGTTTATGTTGTGTGGATTTTTGTACAGTGAAGGGTTATAATCTCTTCAAGTCATTAATTTTTATTTGTCGTTCGGTTTGTAAAATGGAATTGAAATTTAGTTTTTTATTGTTTTTTGTAAAAAGTTTGATAATTTCGACAGGGGCTATTCTAATTAGAACTCCGCCATTTCTTAACCGACCTAACTATAATCAGTTTTGATATTGGTATTGGGGTTTAAAATTAATTTGTTTGAGAGGTTCTGTCTATTTACCACCAGAGGAGACCACACTAAATAGAACTCGGGTGTTTCTTAACTTGTTCATCTCAATTTTAGTTTTGATGTTCAATTTTAGGTTTGCGATTTTATTCGAAATGGGTTATGCTATTATAGTAAGATTAAAAATATAAATTTTTTTATGTTTAGAATATGGCCATTTGGGCTGTGCTATAAATGGTGATCAACCGTTTCTCAACAAAATTGGATATGATTTTATTTGTATGTTAATATGAAAATCATAATAAGATGGGTTTTGTGGAAATTCCTTGACTATACTCAAAATGTTGCATGCTTAGTAGAAGTTAATCAATCCTAACTCGATTATTCGGTTTTGATGGGCAAGTTCTATAACATGACCAGGTTAAGGCTAAGTTTGGGAGTTCATTTCTGAACCAATTCTATTAAAATCCGTTTTGTATATTACTCACTTTGGTTCTACTAAATTAATTCTAAAAGTGGTATTCGATAATATGTTATGTTCTTGAATATGGCTATAAGTTTTATGTTAAATGAGCTGAACAATTTCATAATCGAAATTCGGTATTGATATTGTAATTTGGTTGAACATTAATTTATTTAGTTCTAGAATACTGCCAATACTGGCCAATATTTTTCCTTGATTTCAAGTTCTGGAGAATGCCCATTTCTGAACCCACTCCCTTAATAAATACATTAATTCGGAATCTCAATGTCATTTAATCTTGAATTTAATCGTCGAGTTAAAAACAACAACATCGAAACGAAATTTTACCCAAATCGGTTCTTAGAATGGCAAAGATTTATTTACCAGAAGGTTTGTTGGTCAAATCATCGATTAAAAAATTCCCTCATTCAATTAGAAATTTTCATCAGGATGTTTCAACTCCAGTATAATAATTTTCTTTTGGCGTTATCTACAAAAAAAGTTTTTTTTGAATTGTAATTGTACCCTCCCACATCAGCAAAATCGTTTTCATTTTGTGTGAAATTGCAACAAATCGAAGCGCGCTAGACTTAAAAAACCAGTTAGGCGCAATTTGAACAAATAAAGGGTGATTTTTTTGTGGTTAGGATTTTCATGCATTAGTATTTGACAGATCACGCGGGATTTCAGACAAGGTGTCAAAGAGAAAGATGCTCAGTATGCTTTGACATTTCATAATGAATAGACTTACTAACGAGCAACGCTTGCAAATAATTGAATTATATTACAAAAATCAGTGTTCGGTTCGAAAAGTGTTTCGCGATTTACGTCCGATTTATGGTCTACATAATCGACCAAGTGAGCAAACAATTAATGCGATTGTGACCAAGTTTCGCACTCAGTTTACTTTATTGGACATTAAACCAACCACACGAATGCGTACAGTGCGTACAGAAGAGAATATTGCGTCTGTTTCTGAGAGTGTTGCTGAAGACCGTGAAATGTCGATTCGTCGCCGTTCGCAGCAATTGGGTTTGTGTTATTCGACGACATGGAAGATTTTACGCAAAGATCTTGGTGTAAAACCGTATAAAATACAGCTCCTGCAAGAACTGAAGCCGAACGATCTGCCACAACGTCGAATTTTCAGTGAATGGGCCCTAGAAAAGTTGGCAGAAAATCCGCTTTTTTATCGACAAATTTTGTTCAGCGATGAGGCTCATTTCTGGTTGAATGGCTACGTAAATAAGCAAAATTGCCGCATTTGGAGTGAAGAGCAACCAGAAGCCGTTCAAGAACTGCCCATGCATCCCGAAAAATGCACTGTTTGGTGTGGTTTGTACGCTGGTGGAATCATTGGACCGTATTTTTTCAAAGATGCTGTTGGACGCAACGTTACGGTGAATGGCGATCGCTATCGTTCGATGCTAACAAACTTTTTGTTGCCAAAAATGGAAGAACTGAACTTAGTTGACATGTGGTTTCAACAAGATGGCGCTACATGCCACACAGCTCGCGATTCTATGGCCATTTTGAGGGAAAACTTCGGAGAACAATTCATCTCAAGAAATGGCCCGGTAAGTTGGGCACCAAGATCATGCGATTTGACGCCTTTAGACTATTTTTTGTGGGGCTACGTCAAGTCTAAAGTCTACAGAAATAAGCCAGCAACTATTCCAGTTTTGGAAGACAACATTTCCGAAGAAATTCGGGCTATTCCGGCCGAAATGCTCGAAAAAGTTGCCCAAAATTGGACTTTCCGAATGGACCACCTAAGACGCAGCCGCGGTCAACATTTAAATGAAATTATCTTCAAAAAGTAAATGTCATGGACCAATCTAACGTTTCAAATAAAGAACCGATGAGATTTTGCAAATTTTATGCGTTTTTTTTTAAAAAAAAGTTCTCAAGCTCTTAAAAAATCACCCGTTACAATTTTAGCAATAACTTGTATTTTAGTGTGATCAGCAAACCAACCCAGTTTAATTTTAATCACCATTATATCGATCCGTCCTTCCAAAAACATTAATCTGGATATTGAAACTCTGTTATAAATATTTAAATATTATGCAGCAGTTTTACAAGAATTTGTGGGATTTCATAAAACTATCTAGCTATATGTAGTACAAAAAGCTTTTCTACCCCAAACAAATTGAAGAATTCACGGAATTATATTTCCCGCACATATACAACACATAAATATAAAACCAAACAAACCGAGAAAATTTTACGGATTTCAATTTTGTACGTATATGTAAAATAGACAAAAATTCCCATTTCTTTTCGAAAAATACTGTGTTACAAATTTTCCCACAATATTTTTGTGAAATTCACTGTGCTGCTACCATACAATGGTACATTGAAATCGTTATGCCTTTCCTTTTTGCTCCACATAGTATGTTGGCGTATATACACCCAAAATGGTTTTGTCGCACAATCTAACGACGGAACTGACAAAATACTGAAACACATATACAAATAAAAACTTTTTTCCAAATTTTTCTTTTTTACAAGACATTTGAAAAGACATATGATAAAGGAAAAATATACTGTGCATATATAGTGAGAGAGCATTGTAAGTATAACATTTTATGTATGCGAGATGAACTAAGTAAAGAAAATAAAAATATTTCACATGGAAAATTTAGAACAGATTTAAATGACAGTATGTAGTAGTGGTGGTGGCATTAGACAAGGAAATAGGAAGAATGGAAAAATGAAAATCGTTTCATTTTAAATTCTAACTTTTATTTATTGTTTTCTCGCGCATTTACTCGTTTCACCATAACATTCTTCTAGATACGAGTAGATAACGTTAAGAAAATATAAGAATTAAATTCTTCCTGAAATAAATATCATATTTTGTACCCAGTGTCTGCAATTGAAGTAAGAAACACTTGTTTGATTAAAAATGTATGTCTGTACGAAAGTAGCAAAGCAAAATGAAAACAACAAGAAACCGGGGAAGCAAATATGTACATAGTTTTCTTATTTTCCTATTTCCGTTTTTAGATGAAATTATGTTTCCGTTTAAATATGCTTTTTAAATAACTTGGGAAAAATGTTATGAACTTATATATTATACATCTAAAGGTACATAAAGATGTTCAGGAACGTTGCGGTAAATATGATGTTTCCTTAAAAGGAAATAACATTAGAGATTTTGTTGTTTTTTCCAACTCGTCTTCATTTAATATAATGTACTCGTATATGTACATATATGGATGTACATATACACATATTTTATTTAAATTTCGAGAAACACATTTAAGATGACATTAATGATGATATAACCAAAATGGTGAGTATGTTGGTTAAAATGTGTTTGGTATATTAAGGAAATATAATTTTGTTGTTCAATTAATTTAAAAATAATAAATGTTATGGTTTTATACATACGATGAAGTATACAATTAATCATGGTGGTGCATATTCACAGATCAGCACTTTGATAATCAGAATAATATACATAAAATAGTTGTAAGTGGTTTCAGAAAAGTAATTTTTAAAATAAAATTTTGCTCACAGCATTCGAATGATGTAGCATTTTATCGTATCACATTACTCTAGCAGCAAATGTAATCGAGTTGTTGAGATAAGCTCGACCGGGTCAACAACACATGTGACACTGGCATCACAACGGAGGAATCCAGATGGCAGGGACAAGTCTATGGCAGCTCCAAAGGAAGGAATAAATCGCCCTGAATCATATGGAGTTAATCTGAGCAGAGCATGAAGATTTCGAAGTGAATCAAAGCTTGTGCGAAGAAGCTTGCATCCAAACAACAACCGGCAGACAAAGCGCTACTACATGAAAATATTCGACACCTATCAACACAGCCAATCAGCAGCAGGTAAACAAGACGAAAATGGACCAAAGCAGTCGACAGTCAACACACAAAGCAGCTTTCAGTCAAACAATAATCTGAAAACAAATCCCTATTTCGTCAAAAATGATCGGCATCTATCGATACAGCCAAGCCACAACAGGCAAATAAAGCATGTGAACTATGCTTGCCAAAGGCAAGATGGCTAAAACACAAATTAACAAGATTATTAATTCATCATTGGATAAACTATACAAGCTGAACTATACACGACTGAATTACATGATTTCTGTAACGCCGCGTGCTGCTGTGGTATATTCTACCAACAAATACCTGGCATAATGTAAAGTCAAATAATAATTCATCACGCAAAGCGTCACGTAACATTAATGGTGGAAGGGTCCAGATTTTATTCATATTGAATTGGTTTTGGATTCCGATGCGAGCATGTCAAACAACAGTGGCCTTATTCGAGCATTATACTATGTTGAGTGAGGCATATCCAAAACGTTTACCTAGCAAGGGCATCGTGTAAAATTAAATAAGAATACTGCATACATAGCCTCGCTAACAATAATCAATCAATGATGGAAAGGTACAAATTTTATTCATAATGAATTAATCTTGAACTAGTGATCGCCCAGTGGTCGTCGAAATTCGATCGTAATTCAATTAATTGTTAATACTTCTATAATCATTGCATATAATTTTTGTTCTATTACGTCAGCTGCGGGCGTGTACCTTAATTCCTTGCAATACCTATGAAATTTGAAGTTTAATGTTAGTAACAGTTGAAAAAAACTCAATTTCACTATTCGTGTTTATTTTATGATATAATTTATTCTCAGTTCCAATCTTTTCATTTTTTCACGTGAATTTAACGATTCAGTAAATTAGTATTTCTGGTGAGTATACAATACTTAGAGTAGATATGCAGTGTGCTTTGGAGTGAAAAAATAACAACAACAACCAAACTTGAGGAAAAACTGTGCACACCTGCAAAATAATACCTATCGAATGGTGTAATTTTTATGAAAATCGGTTGGCGTAATCTCCTTAAAAAGCGGTACAAAGTTTTCTCTTCACGTATTAATATATAGTTTGAGTCAGATGAGAGTCAATCTGATTCAAAACGATTATGACTAGTAGATTATTTGCAAAAGGTAGTATTTTAAAAACAACTATAAACAACTATAGCATCATGTAAAGTTAAATGAGAAAGCTGCATACAAAGCTTCAAGTAGAACAACCCTTTCAGCTCTCGCTAACAATAATCTATCAAATTTTATTCATTATGAATTATAGTTGGCCATGCCAGACAACACCGGTCTCTTTCAAATACTGATTTAATCATTACATTGTGTTGGGTCAAAGGGGAGCCAAGGCGACGCTATATTCAAGTTTCACAAAACTAAACAGCTTAGCTTACAGCCTAACATGCCAGGAGTTCCGTCGCTCTATTCGAAATCCAATATGCAGAAACTACATTTATCAAAATCATCCAGGCAAAAGTTTTGTGTAACGAAATTCACTGCCCCAAATCCTAAAGGTACTTAAACAAAAAACAGACTGACATCTCCGAATCCTGTCTCAGCTAAGAGCGATTATGGTCGACTACAAAATTCAAACCTTACGCCTGCAAATCCAAGACATTTGGACACATACAGCACCATAACGGTGCGAATTATTAAAGATGCCCATCATAGCCACCGTGTAAAACGTGGCATTCAAATGAAGTTAGCGCATAGTAAGGAACGTTATTAAAAAACATCTTAAATGCTTCCACCATAAACAGGTAAAACATCCAATTGAAAACAACCAAAGAAGGGAACAAAAGGCTTACAAAGGATATTTAGCTCTATTCGTCTGTATGGTAACTAAGGTCATCCATATCAAAACAGTAAGCTGTCTAACAACGGAATCGATGTCATTCTACAACAACTTATATGATAGTACAAGCATTTAGTGGCGGACGACTAGCTTTTATTCGAAAACAACAATGGTCGTAAACGGGTGAATCAAGATTTGTGAAAGTCAGTGAGCTTTGTGCTTGGGGACTTGCATGGAGTCCTCATTCAACGTAGGCTGAAAAATAGGAGTCTTAATTTGAAAAAATATCAGTGAGAATAATCTTTTGCCTGTTAATCAACTTGATCAAGAATCAAGATTGTAGATTGTACGTAGACCGAGTACGATCAAGAATTTTTGTAATGGCTTTAGTACTAAGGAGGCTCCAAGAAATGCAATAAGGCTAACTTGATGTCATTTATCATGCTCATCAAAATGCCATTCATCCATATACTCCAAGTACAGCACTTGGATAATAAAATCTACTAACCATAAAATCAAACTTCATACTAACCAACCAATGAATATCTGTAATACTCAACGAAAGCACAGTCGATGTTTTTTCAAGATACAATCTTCCACCACTTTAGGTACAGCCCACAAAATATCAACATCTCTTCTCGCAATTCAACTAACCTAATGCATGGTGCTAATAACCTACGGGAATTTAGTGTATTTGTGGAGAATGAAATGAATAAAGATAATGATTTGAACTTGGAAACAACAAAATTAGTTTGACAGATAGAAACATTGAAAGATGACGATGAATTTATTCTCCATCACAAGAACGTTTATTATATTCACCATTATGTGACGATCCACATCTTATTTTGAAGTGCTGTAACTATAGGGATCATTTGGATTATATACAAATTAAGAGGAAACTGCAAGACTAATTAGAAAATTCCCCCCTCCATACTAATACGACCAGACGAAAGTATCGTTTAGCAGTAAAAAGAGTTTATTATACTCAGGGTACATAGAGCCAAGGAATATGTCAATAAAAACTCAACAGGGTCAACAACACATGTTGGGGATACAAAATACAGAATAATCAGTCTGAAATATTTCAGAACACCCGACACCGACGCAGTAAAGATTCATTTTTACATTTTTAGCAAAAATTTTATGTATAAATAAAACCTTTTAGACAGTAGTTCTCGGATTATTTAGACCTTACCAGTGGTAATCCAAATAATCATGCAACAAAATCAGAGAATAGTTTCTGAATTCTCACGAGTAACAATTTAACTCATACAAGATTATGAGATTAAAATGTTGGATGTTAATTGAGTCCAGTTAAATTATAAACCTTCTGTGTCATGATATATGAAACCTCACAATTTAAAACCGTTTATTAATTCAATTTACGTTTTCTTCTATTTTCAGGTAATTTAGTGAAACTGTACATAACAACAAATTGATAAGTAAATATTTAACATTTAGTTCAAGTGAAATTGTACAAAATATTGTTTAGTGGTAGGTTGGAGTTCGAAAAAAGCGAAACTCTTTAATACTTCAAAGTTGATTAGTTTTCAGCCAAAAATTATATTTTCGACAGATGTACGAGTAGGGTTCAAAAGAACCTGCCATTTTTTTCAACTGCTGCCTAAGTCGCAAACTTGGGAATTGAAGTTTATTGGATATAATTAAATAGTAGATTACTTCAGGTGTTGTCTATAATGACCGATAATTGTGCTTTAGAGGAAAATTGCGGGTTTATTTATCTCGGCTTGGTCAAACACAAATTTAATCTGGGGAATTACACAGAAGATAAAGGTCTAAAGAAAAAAGTAATTTAAATCCATAAAGAAATTCTTTCTAAAGGGTGATCCAATTGGAGGTACTTTTTCCAATTGGGATTCTCACTGAGATTCATGCGTCACAACTATCATGTCCATATGACATTTGTGTTTAGTGATATTTCTCCATGAATAGACTTACGCGAGAACATAGTTTACAAATTTTGGAAATTTATTTCAAAAATCAGTGTTCAGTGAAAAATTGTTTTCGTGCTCTTCGACCATTTTATGGTATAATCGTCCAACTGAACGCACTATTCGCGAAACAATCAATAAATTTCGAACCACTTTTTCATTATTGGATATTCATCAACCAACTAGAGTGCGTACAAGTCGATCTTTTGTGATTAGTGCTGCTGTAGCTGAAAGTGTACGTGAAGACCGCAATCAGTCAATTCGTCGCCGTTCTGGGTCTCTCGTATGACACATTGTAACAAAAAGATTTTAGTTTGAAGGTATACAAAACACTGCTAGTTCAAGAGTTGAAGCCGGTTGACCTTCCTTTGCGTCAACGATTTGGTTTATGGGCGTTGGAACAGAAACGGACCCGTGAATTGGCCCCAAGCGAGCATAACATCCGCAATTAACGAAATATCGGCCGAAATGCTCGATAATTGGACCCAAAGAATGGATCATCTAAGAGTCAGTAGCGGACAACATTTAAAATAAATTATTTTCAAACATTAAATGTCATAAACCGAACTTACGTCACAAATACAATTTTGATTATTAAATTGATTTTAATGCGGTTTATTTCAAAAAAACTTCCGGAAGCTCTTATTGGATCACCCTTTAGTAGTAAAGGAAAAATTAAAATGTTTAAATAAACTCAGAAAAAAGAATGGTGTTTGAGGCGTCAAAACAAACAAATTTATATGACAATTAATTAACCTACCCATAAGCATGCAATGGTAGCTGTTGGTGTATTCTATAAAGAGCTATTTTTCACTTTTCTTGCAACCAACTAGATGAAACCAGTTCAAACATGCGATAGAAAATGTGATCTTCAGCATTTCATTACAGTTACCATCCTCACCTTATTATTTTTAATTTTGGATGTATCTCTTTGAACTTCATTAGAAGAGGGAGCGGAGATGTAAGCTTTTCATTGATATCAGATTGATGCACACGGATTTCGCTGGTCGGAGTATATTTAAGAATGACGAGAAATAATTTCGCAACACTGTCAGGATGGTGTTTGTGTTCATTTGTAATCCTCCAGATTCGTTTGCTAAAAGCGCTTCTAGGTGAATGGAAGCCGGATTTTTTTGATAGAACGGTATGTGCCTCTTAAAGTGGCAGTTTCGATTTTAAGCATTTGATGTTTAATTCATTCAATTTCCAATCATTTTTATTAATTTTTCAATGATTTTAATGTATTTTATATTTTATAAATCACGACTATTGAAACTTATATTTGCTTCTCACAGAAAATAACGAAGAATACGTCGTTGACAAATCCGACAGTTCATTCAATCACAAAAGTTTACTTCAACCATTATTCTAATATTACTGCAAAGTAGAAAACCACACAATAAAATTGCTTCTATTAACAAAAACCGAGAAAACGCTTTGGTTGGCCAGTAGTGACCTATTTATATTTTATCCTGTAACTTTAAAACAGATTAAGATATCAAGATAAAACAAAATGCAGATTGCAAATCTGTTAAAGCACTAACACTCAACTGGGTGCAGTGGTGTGAAAGGCGGACAACAAAACGATTTTGACTATTTATTTATGAGATAAAATGCAGAAAACTTAAAAACTGTTGTTTATTTCATAATTACAGACCGACACGCCAACTATATTTAATCAAGGTAATCAATGAACATAAAACAATAGCAATTTTCGAGAATCTACCAACATTAACTTTTAGATAATTTGTTTTTTTTAACATTGGTAACAAATGATGTATTATTAAACTCTGTCCAGAGCGGGCTGTTGAGAGCAGATTGGGAAATTATCAATTCGACCATTATCTATTTCTCGTATGGTCGCTCTACTTGAACATGGGATATTTCGAATAGTAAACTAGACTTCTGTACCTGTCAACCTAACGTTTTGAATGGTCAACAAGGGACTCTCTTAATAAGAAATGTGAGAATTTTTTAATAAGTAAAATCTTAACGAAATAATTGTATGTCACACATACATTTACTACAGAATTGAGAAAGTCCCATAAGCTTCCAATTTAATTTTAATTCCAATGGGCTGATTAATCATCTGAAATTTGTCAATTGACATTTAATTTTACATAACGTTATAATTAACAGTTCAGCTTGTTACGTTTTCAAATTTTAAAATAAGAAAAATGTCCTTCACCCGTAAACAGCAAGTTGCATATAAATGTTGTTAAAGAAAATTCACTGCTCTGGATACATCAATCGGACGTTAATAAAAAAAACACGACACATGTCGGTACAAAATATTTATTGTATTTCGCACGTATTTATATCCTGCCACTTCCAATTTAATACAAATTGACAGAAATCCTTAAACAAAAAAAAAATTAATTTCGCTAAAGTTACTTTCCATGTTCGGAAATAGATCGAGTAGTTTTGTGTCAGCAAGTAACCACTGTATATTCCCGAAAACCCCTAATATAGATTATATTTTCTGTAATGATAAACAGGATCATAACTTGAAATGTATCCAAAACATAAAGTATTACGTTTAAGAGTTTATTTATAATAAGGGGGGGGGGGGAGGGGGGAGGGAGGTTTATAATCTAAACCTTAAATGAACAATTTTTGTAAAATGAATGTCTCGCCCACGCTGAAATGCTTGTTACAAACTATTAGACGAGGGTTGTAGCAACAATATATTGTAGTTAGTTGATTGGTTTCATGTAAAAAAGTCAGTTGAGATAAATTTATTCTACCCATCACCAACTGCTGTAAATAGGTAACTGGTATAATATTTTTACTAATTTGCCCTGTTAAATCCAGTTCGTATCACTGAATTGTGAATATCGTTCTAGGCTTGAAGGTTAAAACAACAATTCTCGTAATTCACACCACTTCCGGAATATTCTTGAAACTACTGAAAATAATCGTAGAATTTCCTTAAGAAGCAAAAATACAACAATACATAATTTTCACTATTATTTATTATTAATTCACAATTTATAATAAACCATGCATCATTATTTCGCAGGTTCACTTTCGCTTTTAATCTTTCGCGTACTGTATCTCCTAATGACTTATTAAAGCTCGGCCATTGTGTTTGTTGCACTCGTATTTATATATCGACCGGTTATGCTAGATTCGCCTGGATTTGTTCTACAGGTTATGTTCTAGAGTACTATAATCCGCTACACAACAAAACTGTTATAAAACCAGATTTAGTGTCACTACTCAACCCCAGATGTCACCAATCTCACAAAAAAAATCATTAATGTTCTAAACCTCAAATGAGCACTTTTTGTTGAATAGATGTTGCGTCAATACCAGATTAATTGCCCATCAACCCAATAGGCGAGATACAGTACAGTTTAGCGAATCTATCGGTAATCATAATTTAAAGTGGAAACACTATTGGCCATCCTTGCGTATCAAGTAATTTGTAATACAAGCAGTTTGTATTGCAATATATTTCAAATTTAGTTGGTTTAGTTGTGCTAAGAGTATCTATTTATTTGAACCACAACCCTTATATTATTAGGGTAATTCCAGTATTACCGGTTTTGGGTCAATGTAAAAGGAGTGTGGATAATTACCAAATTCAGTTGAAATGTGTACGTGCTCGTGTTAAGAAGTGTAATAAAATGTTTTAATAATATATTGTGAATTTTATAAGTTTGTTGGTGAATTGTTTAGCTCTGTAATTTATTCGGAATAGAAAAAAGTGAAAGACATTGAAAGACATTAGTAGCGTGAGTATAATTAAAATAGAGACTTTGTTAAAAACATGTATATGAATTCGAGTCGTCAAATTGCAATAATGCAAAAAGTTTCTCGGCATACAGTCGACCGACCGAATAGCCGCATTGATTCGAAAAAATATGCCACCAACATCAAGCCTTCGGGGTCATTGCCGTGTTGTCCGTAAAACCACTGCGAGAGAATTTAAAAGCAGCACTCCAAAATAGACATAGTTTTGTTAAAACGGTGCAAAATAAAATAAAATTGCAAAATACTAACATATTTGAGCGCACGATGCGATCATGATTGTACTCTGCCGGAGTCAAATATCGCAGACCAGCCAAGAAAGATTGGAAAAAGGCAAATGTGTACAAATTTTGTTATTAATAAATCATTTCGTCAAAGTATCAATTCGTATAATAAATTTTATTTTTATAACTCACATCCTCTTTGCAACAAGGTGAACTTTACCGATGAATCCCGACTTGAAGCAATGACGGAGAGTGCCAATTTGGTTAGACGAAGACCCAAGGAACGTTATAGTGATGAAACTGCACAGAAAAAATAAACACCCACCACCAGTTATGATCTGGCCATGCATAATCGCGAATATACCGGACCTCTGTATTTTGTGGAGGGCACCATGAATCAAGTGAAATATAAAAGGATCAGGCATAGTAAAAATCAAAGCTGGTTGTGTGCTACGGGATGCAAATTTTTATATCGTTGCAAACGAATCCTATTCTAACCAATTGGAAAAGGGATTCAATAGATCGGTTAATATGTTAGCTGGATCTATTCACTTAAAGAAGTTCATCACCCGGATTAAAGATAGCCCAGACCGACATAATCACCCACAGTACGTAACGCTTCAAGATACCGACAAATTGGAACAAAAGATAAAGATGCTCGAAAATATGAAGATCCAACTACACGAAGGAAAGAATCATCATATCCACCATTAGACCATGACTCATGTCATTTCTGGGATCTTTTTAGTCTTAGGTGTCAAGACGAGCAAATCCTCGCCCACCACCTTCGCCACTTCAACGTGCAAAAGTCCAATCATCCCAAGTAGGCGGCCCGGAATATGTCGAGTTCAACATCAACAGGGCATCGAACTGCACAAATATTATAATTGTAATGTAGTATGTATATAAGTAAGCATGCTTGTAGCATGCATAATGTATAAGCTTACTCATCAAATTATGATATAAATTGGCTAGTGACATATAAATTCAATAATACAACATTTTTTGCACTAAAATAAATTTTAATTATAAGCACTTATTTTTTGTATATAACGAAATAAATTCTCATTAATAAACCAGAACAAAATTATATACCAACAAATTAGTTTTGTTTTCACTTCCACATTTATTTAGAAAAAGTGGTCAAGCCCCCACCCGTGGTAAGCGCACTATTCCCTAAATACACATAATGAGACTGGATTTTTGTCTTTCCTAATCCCACTAAATGCAGAAGAAGGGCCATACACCTTAATGCAGGATGGAAGATAAAAACTCTGTTTCAAAGCATAACATACCCCGTATGCCATGACCCGGAAACTCATCCGATCTAAATCCGATCGAAAATATATTGGGCATGTTGAAAAAGGTTGTGTACTTATCCCCGAATCCAACAATAGCTGTTCTGAACGATAATATTCACAGACATTGGCAAGAGAACGCAAAACTACAAGAAGTGGTAAAAACTTGTATTTCCAGTATGCCAGCTAGAATTAGTTCAGTCATCAAAGCTAAAGGATGATTAATAAAATTTTGATGTAATACGAGTATCTCCTATAAAACATAAATAAATATTTTGTATTAGTAATATGCGACTGTTTTATATATATATATATATATATATATATATATATATATATATATATATATATATATATATATATATATATATATATATATATATATATATATATATATATATATATATATATATATATATATATATATATATATATATATATATATATATATATATATATATATATATATATATATATATATATATATATATATATATATATATATATATATATATATATATATATATATATATATATATATATATATATATATATGGTTTGAACATAATAGTTTGGTTATTTGTTAATATTCTCAAGGTGTTTCATAAACAATCTGCACTCAAAATTTCTAGTTCTGTTCAATGTCACCTAGACAATTATTATTTTAGAATTCTCGCATCATTTCATAAATAGAAATTGATAAAATTTTAAAATTTAGGTTTGTAGACCAAATCATTGTAATGTAACATTATTGTTATTTTTACGTAGCATGCACTTTACAACAAATGACTCATTCCATCGCTGATTACCACAGCACCTTAAAAATTAAATGAGAATACAAATATTTATTCGTCGGCTTGGAGTTTAAATTTTGCTATTTCTATTATTAGTAAGAACTATATTTCTCATATGAAGGTTAAAATTTAAAAGTATTCTTGCACTTTATAGTGACTGGTTCAATATAAATGGCCTGAACAATTTTATATTAAAAAAGTTAAACGGTCTTCGGCTATATTGTGTTTAAAAGCTTTGAGATAAACGTTAGCAAATATGACAATTTTACAAAGATGTAGAGACTCACCCGGCAACACAATTTTCATATTACAATCGTAATGTTTCCAAAATTTTCATTTGGTAATCTCTAGGTCATCGTAAAGACATTTTATCGATCTGATATGAACTATAAAATACATTTCTTTATGCCACCTTTTGTTGTTTATACAAAATTTCGAATTTATACACCTGCCGTGAATTAGAATACGCTTAGCTAAGCTTGTTACCGACCGAAATTGGAAAAGTTTGGTTTCTGGGTGTATAAAACAAAAACAAAAGAAACCAACAAAGTTTATATACCTTAAATAATATTGAAATCTGTATCATTGTACAGTACCAAATTTATCTTTTTGTTTATATGGAAACGATAATCAGTTCCAATAAATCTTATATTAAATTTAAGATATATAAAATTTTCCAATATAATAACAATATTATAAAAGTAAGAAGAAAATGAAGACAGAAAGTTATACATTTACTTTTCTTTTGGAAAACAATAAACTTTACAATTTACAGAGCAAGTAAAATACATTAAATTCAATATTGGAATGAAAGAAAGTTCCTTAGGAGTAATACGAGTAATTTTTACTGTACATTGTGTACTTGCTGTACTTTTCTTAATTTCATTATTTATTCATCATTGTGCGCTCAAAAAAAAAATTAAATAAATAAATAACATAATATTGTATAAAATAAATAGAAAGACGATATACTTAAACTCGTATATGGTGAAAAATATGTCAAATCACAAATTTGATAAATGGGACCGGAGTCGTGTATAAATTTTGTATGTTTTATGTTACCTCGGATTTCAACGTCTGCAAAAAAGATGGTTATCATTGCCCAAACACTAATTTTACCAATCTCAATCAAGATAGTCTTATGTCGACTCTGGCGCTCCACCGCGATTCATCTGACTTGATATCATTTTAAATGATAACAATGACATAGAAACTCAAACTGTTAATCAGTACTCTACAGTTTTTGAATGTTCTGAACATTCCGTACCGTATACCGCCAAAAAACTGTAGCGCTACCACCTTCATGACATAGTAGTGAATTACGAATGTTGGGTAACCGTATAGAAACAAATATTGGCAAAGATTCACAAAATCTAAATTTGACTCTAATTACTCAAACTATTTAAACAGTTATAATGATTTCAGCAGTTTGCTGAAATCTATTCACAAATTTCAATATTTTCATCTTATAGTGTAGAAATATTTGTGTTTATTAAAAAATTTCAAATATTATTATGAAAGTTCAACTTTAGATTGATTTTTCAACAATTCTAATTACTTATAGGTGACAGTGTATATTTTGTTATTTTGGCAAAAACTTCGCTCGATCAATGTTTTGATGGAATTTTTAGTTCTTTTTCATGACTTTGATACTGTTTACTCTCTTTTCTTAAGAAAACAAAAAATTTCACTACTCTTATTTTTTAATACAGTGAATGACAAAATAAGTTAACAAAGCAACTACAATTAAAAATTTAGTTTTAGTGTCATAAATTCTATTTATTTGATTGACAAATATTGTGATTAAAACGCCGAATTAATTTAAATATAAAAAAATAAAAATCAGTAAAAATTTCATTATATGTAAAATTTGTCAAAACTGAACTTCCGAAAAGTATTAGTCATGAATAAATTAACATTGGGTTAATAATCACAGTCACCATAATTGTTAAAGCACATTTTACTCAAACGTGTTGGTAAATTAGGCGCTCTATCACCTACTCGTTTTTTTAACAACCGCCCCCTAATTTTCAATTAGCAAAGGTCAGGGCTTTGCGAAGGTCATTCTAAAATATCGATTTTGTGGTCTTAAAGTATTTCAAACCCTTATTGGCCTTGTGAATGGGTGCATTATCCTGTTGAAAGGGACAACCCTCCCCTATTAATCGTCGGCCTTCTGGAATGGGAACATCTTTACTCTGCCATGGGAAGGGATTTATTTTATAAGTGATGTAGATTAACAAATAGCGCTGTTTAGTTTGTGTGTTTTAAATGTATGTGAAAAATATGTTCCATTATACGACCTGTTAAAATAACTAAATCGATTTCTCCGATTTGGATGGCAAAGGAAGTACAAAATCTAACCATATTGCGGGATTTTCCCTTATCATATGAAAACAAGTTCGGTCTAGTGTGTTAAGAATTGTTTATTGTCGAATTAGAAATAGAGTGACGTCTCTGATTAGGGCCAACAAACGCAGAATTCTTAATGAAAAAATGGAATCCGAGCAATCTCCTAAATTATTTTGGCAAACTATAGATCAATTAGGTCTTGGCACAGCTAATGATTTTTCTGCTAGTTGTGTTTATCAGCCTGCTGAGTTTTTAAACGAATTCACTACTACTTCGATCAGGAATATCACTAACAACCCTGAACTACTTGAAGATTTACTAGAAAGTGATTTTGCTACAAATTCGTTCAGTTTTAACACGATAAAAATGGCACATTTGGCGCTGAATGCTATAAAATCGAATAGTACTGGAGTGGATAATATTTCAATTAGATTAATTAAAATCCTAATTATTAATAAAAGAATTACAACTAGCTCGTTTAGGTATTTGGAAACATGCTAAGCTGATACCGATTCCAAAAATTTATAACCCTGTCTGTATATCTGAATTTCGTCTTATAAGTATTTTACCTATACTTTCCAAATTATTAGAAAGAGTTTTGAGTGAACAAATTATTCAATATATTGAGGAGAATGGAATGCTGGATTGTAATCAATACGCTTATAGATCATACCCTAGCACTAACACTGCTGTGTTAAGCGTAGTTGAAGATATAAGACGAGATTCGGATAAAAACAATGCTTTTGAAGGCATTTGATCGCGTTCATCATGTAATCTTGTTTCAAAAATTATAAGAACATTTTAAATTTAGTTGGTCAGCTTGGTCCTTGATTAAAAGTTATAGACAAATAACTCTAACGTTCTCTAACGGTTTTCATAGGTGATAAGTTCTCTGTAAGTACCTGCGCCAGTGTTGGCATTCCTCACAGATCGGTGCTAGGACCTTTGTTATTTGCAATGTATATAAACGGTTTGCCTAGAAGTTTAGCAATAGGTAACTATCATTTATTTGCTGATGATGTGCAAATATATTCCTCCTGTGTGATTAAGAAGATTGATTACTCGAGACTTAAGAATGAATTAGTTATATTTGCTTAAAACAGAGAACTGAGAAATAGGCATGTAAAGTTTTAAATAATGTTAATGTATTCAAAATATATTAAATTAGTATGAGGATTCCAATCAGATTTTCCAAAATACTGATTTCAAAGTTTTTGATGGAACCTTTTTCATAAATATTGTGATCAATTAGCTTCGGCGTTTCATATGCGGATTTTGTATCTGAATCGAAAGTAATTTAATTAAAATTAGAGTACTAATTAAAGAAAAATTCCTGATCATTCAGATTGAGAACAGCTTTAACATTTAATATGCGAATATCCTGTGGTGTCATATAGCAGAATGCAGCTTGCAAATCTGATTTTTTCTTTAAATCAATTTTTGGTTTCTTCTCAACCAAGTTTACGTCCATAATAATTGGTCACTTTGCAATTCAGCTGCGATTTTTTTGTTTTTGCAAATTGCACGTCTTATAAATCTGCTCTGCGTGGTCCAAGTTAAATCTGATGATATTACTTTCTTGGTTAAAATGAAGAACTTTAATTTTGGTGAATGACACTTCTTTAAGCGTGCACATGATCTTTGAGTATTCATCGTAGTCTTTAAAATCTATTGGTGTCATTTGAAGAATACTGAAGGTTTTTTTAAATTAATAATTTTCAAAATTCGGATTAGGCCTTTTGGTGACGTAAACTCGTTTTTTTCTAAATACCTTTTCAATTTGAGAGTGCGCATTGTCGCATTGCCCAAAATTGCTGGTTAATTGGGGTGTACCAACTTTTGCTTTTTCCGCGAAACGGTATTCTTCACATTTTCCACATAAATCTGATTTGGGTTTATGGAAGCCCAAATTAAATGCAGTGCAGAAAACTTTCCTGAAATAACTTGATTTTGCCGGAGTTTCTCCATTTGTTTACATCTTTTGAATATTTACACTTGCCTCTAGATATTTTTTCGAAGTTTTGGATCGGCAATAGTGACTTTCAATTTCAGGAAAGGAATTTATGTGCCGTTTAATTTTGTCCGTTGCATTTTGCGAAGTTTTCGGTTTTCAGTTATTTTTGGTTTAGCTTCGATTAACCCCGTAATGGTCTTTTTGTTATGCACGCCGTACACAATTTTTTGCGATAAATCTAAAGTTCCGAGTGCGGCTGGCTTGTTCCGTTTTTGTACCGGCGCACAATGTCAGCTTCATTTGTAAATTTTAAAATAAAATCATTTTTGCGTAACCGGTCAAGAGAGTCGTAATGTTTAAAAAATAATTGTCTCTCATTTTCACGAACGTTTGTAGTACATTTACACTTTCAGGTTTCACAATTTTTTTTTATTCACTTTTTTAGGAATAAGCTTGCCGTTAGAATTTATGTATTACTCACCTTTTTGCCGCTTTGTTTGTTGTTGGTGTACCTTCCAGTTTGCTTCGTTTTTGTTTTTTTGCGTTTCCAACCGTCTTCATGTAGAGTGTCAGAAATTTGATCAGGACTACAAGAACATTTAAAACATCCGCCTGCACATTCTCTAAAACTTCTTCGTTTATTATTGCAAACATCCCATCACTGGTACATTCTCCCAAAATATTGTATTCTGAATCCATCGTTCTAAAATAATTAATTATTGCAATTTAATAAAGGGTGGTTAAATTTTAAGGGCCGACTCAACGTCACGTGAACCACACCTAAACGTCAAATTTTTTTCTGCATTTAATTTGGCATTTCTCAATTTCAGACTAATTCAATTTGAACAGAAATGGTGGCAAATGGTCAGAATGGTGTAAAGAAATGGCAACAGTGGATGGTCAATTTTCGAAGGAAATCATCTTCAGTGATGAGGCACATTTTCACCTCAGTGGATTCGTCAATAAGCAGAATTGCCGCATTTGGGCGAATCATAATCCAAGAGTGACTGCGTTTGGTGCGGTTTATGGGATGGCGGCATCACCGGGCCGTATTTTTTTCCAAAATGAGGCCGGTCAGGCAGTTACTGTGAATGAACTGCGAATTGGAAGATATGGATGTGGACGATATGTGGTTTCAACAGGACGGTGCCACTTGCCACACAGCTAACGAAACAATGGCTCTTTTGTGCGACAAATTCAATGGTTGTGTTATCCTACGTGGTGGCGATGTCAATTGGCCGCCAAGATCATGTGATTTGACACCGTTGGACTTCTTTATGTGGGGTTATTTGAAAGAAGAGGTGTACATCGATAAGCCAGCAACAATTCAAGAGCTAAAGGATGAGATAATTCGGCACATTAACGGCATAGAACCTCAATTATGCCTAAGCGTCATCGAAAATTTGGACCATCGAGTGAAGGTGTGCTGCCGAGATCGCGGTGGCCATTTGGCCGATATTTTATCCCATACATAATTGAATCATACCATATTATCATAATAAAAATAATTGACAATAATTTCCTAAATAATTTGTGTTTTATTCAAAATGAACATCGGCCCTTAAAATTTAACCACCCTTTATTATCATCTACACTAGATCTAGATAAAGTAAGTTAAAATAAAATATATAATATTTATAGGACAACTGATTCACAGAACATTAAACATTATGGGGGAACCCTAATTAAACAATTTTTTTTATACAATGTAATATTTTTTGGGATGCAAGACAATAACTTAAAGAAACTAGAAAAGGCATTCAATGCTTCAATTCGATATGTTTTCAAATTACGAAAATTTGATCATATATCCCCTTATGTAAATAAAATTATTGGATGTCCTATTGGAGAGTATTATGAATTTAGAGCTGGTATTTACTTTTCCCTTGAGCACCACTATTGTTCCTACTCCAAATGCTGTCATGCAGCCGCATACCATCAAACCTTTTCCAAGTGATTTCATTGTTGGTTTTGAGCAAGTATATATGAAAATTATTCACCTTTTCTACGCCAAACGTTCATTCTTCGGTGACTATATGACAAGCGTATCATGCTCTCGTCGGTCCATAATATTTTTTCCCAAAATTCAATGATCTGAGGACATTCTATATAATTTTAAAAAAACATTCTCTTCTGTTTATTTATTTTGCTAACGTTTGGTAGCTTCCGAAGTGCTCCTCCAGGCAAGCCACTTTTGTAAATTCTACGTCTAATGATGCTTTCAGATGGTTTTTTACCCTAATTTTAGATGCGGATATTAACCTGTTACCTTCACAAAGTTTTATAATTTGCTTGCCTACCCTCTCGTTTGTTATTTAGGGTCGTCCTGTACGATGAGTAGGAGAAAGCTGATTTTTTTTCTCAAATGCTTTACAAATTTTTACAATTTCTCTAAAAGTTTTGCCTTCTGACCTTAACTTGATTATAATACGTCGTTCTTTCCTAGTTAACTGAAAGAATTTACCCACTATGGCTGAAATAAGGTAGAATATTTACTAAAATCAATTTAAATTACAATTTAATAAATTTAGCTGCAATCAGCTTTAAATAAAACATACTAATTATTATTCAGTTATATTTTAAGCCTAATGATTCAATTAGAGTGTTAAAATGAAACTGCTAGGTGAAATATAGATGGTGTTAACTTATTTTTGATCGGTTCGTTTCTGAAAATGAGACGTAAAATAAAAACTAAGTATAAAGAAAAATATTTACACACACAAGTGTATAATTTAGTTTTAAGAAAGAAGTAGGAATGGAAATCAATTTGAAAATGATTCCGGAAATGAATTATAAAAAACCCTTTGCTAACTTTTTTTGACATTCACTATGCGTTCAATAGAATTAAATGATGAATAATTAAGAAACAAATAAAAAATTTAATGTTTATCGGGAAAATTTTTAAAGGAGATTTTGGCGGCCATTTCGAAAAATAACCACTAATAAATGTTAGAAGACAGAAAACCATGGTGGTCTAAAATAATTTTCTTGTAATCAAGAATTTGTGATTTCACGTATTTTTTACCATATACCTCTATAAAAAGTACGAATTTGTTGATCATTGTCGTATATACAAACGTGAACAGGTGACTTGAGAATTTTGAGCTTTTTCTTTAGCGAAAAATAAGTTTACTTTAGATAAACTTTAACAATTTACCGTTTTATTTATATTCATTTTAAAATACATCGGAGGCTGTGTATTAATTTTAATTTTTTGAGAAACGTTTTTTATTCTAGAGTTTGTTAGATTCTGCAGGAATCAAAAACACTGCGTGGTGTATCCGTGCGTTTATATACATAACTTTGACTTGAATATTAAATTGTTTTTGAGATGAAAATGATAAAAGTTTTTCTCCCAAATTTTTACGTTATTTTGCTAGGGAATAATTTTATTTATTTTATGTCGTTTTGGAAAAAATAAATTAAATGGTCTGATTATACTAAATTGATTATTTTGTATTTTATCGCTTTTCTTCGAATATGTACACAGAATTCGTATGTGTTAAAAGTATCTCGTGAGACGGGATGATTTAACGACACGGTATATACAAATTAAGGCTAATTGAATAATTTTTTATTCATCGTTATAGACGAAATAAAATTTCACCCAAAATAAGTTACTAAAATCGGGAATAATGAAGAATTGCTGAACGTTGATTGATTTTCCTCGTATATACCAAATGATTAAATGTGTAAATATATTGCAACTAACTAAGGGATTTAAATTCCATTTCTATTACTCACTCTTATCATGGTTATAACTCGTATTCAAATAATTTGTCATGGCCCCTATACAATAACATATAGACACCGACATCATCTCTCTATGATTATTTATATGTCTCCGTATACGAATATATATATGATTATTTATTTATGCTCTGTCATCACCAAATCAACAAAAATTCTTCTTCGTGAATTTTATACAGATGTGCCGTATAAATTGTTCATGTTGGGAAAATGTGGGTTTAAAAAAAATTAAGCATCAACAGCTATATTCGAAATCATGACGATGATTTACATTTTGAATAACGTTCTGTTGTGTGTTGTCTGCACATTATATGGATGGACCGTCTCCACTTCACTCCTATATGTACAATATATCTACATATCAAGGGTTTTTGAGATGATATAATTTTCAACATAACATACAGAATGAAAATGAAGTCCCCAAGTTCGTTTTATCCGAACACAAAACACAAATATAAAAAAATCTCCTTCAAATCTTTTTCACCAATTAAAAAAAAAATTGAAAAATTCATTCATCCATATCAGATGACATTTTGTGTTATTTTCATTTATTTATTTTGAATTTTTTTTTTTTTTTTACTTTTCAAACACGATAACATAAGCAATTGAATTATGAGATTGTTTTTCTCAAATACTGACGAAGGTTATCGTTATCCTTTCGACAGGATAAAATGTAGAGTATATCTAGAGCTCAATATATACTGAAATGAAAATAAGATGGCAAGGCAGAATAAGGAAAAAAAATACAAATTGAATTTTCTGAAATATCGACTTGGATAAATGATTAATAAATAAAATCGAGGACATATCTTCCAGTGAAATTATCATTCGTTTATTTTTATATTTGCGTCCAAACCGTTCTCGGTACATCATGATACGAATTGGTTGCGGCTGTTCTTAATGATGTTGTTATTTGAAATGAATTGCAAACAAATAGTATTTTACTTAAGTGGATTAAATGCAGACTGGAAAGTACCATAATCATAAGTGACAAAAAGGTATTTTATCTAAGCCAAGGAGATTAAGCTTTTCATATTAATTTTTTATTCAATTTACGGGTACGTCGCATAAATAATATATTTCTTCTGTTCCTGTAAAACTAAAAACAATTTTTTATTCGAAAATAAGCTTTTACGTTTTAAACAAAACTGTTATTACAAGGAAGCGTATCTCGTTTATCCGAATGCAACTTCAAGTAAATTATAATTTTTCCCAAGGTATTATTGAAAAGTTTGTAAAGGTAAAACTAAGAAGTTCTAATACCAAATTGAGGTTTAATATAAAACCCATCAAAAGCTTTATGAATTATCTTTATATTCGTAGAACAGAACTACGTAGAACCTCAAAGCTTCTAAAACATATTTAAATATTGAGTCTATCAAAAATTAATAGAAGAGTATGTCGTTTGATTTCCAAACTTTAATTATTCTAAAATTGTAAATCTAACAAAAATTGTTGTTGTTTTGACCCATCGAGGTTCAATGTAGACATAGTAGGTTTTTTAAAAGTTATCCTGAGCATCAGTTCGGTACACGGGTGTACAACAACTCCAACACTGAAAAATTTTCATTTTACTGTTTTGTGTTTCATAGGTAAACAAATGGCCACGAGCTCAGCTATTTGGGGTCAAATCCGTCAATATTTTGCTCATTATGAACACAGGACAGTCATCTGTTCTTAAAAACAAAAAAATCCGTATAAACACATCCGTATAAAAAATTCCTAAATGTTTTGAGTTTCTGTTAGAGATTATCCATTAAAATAGAAAACATTTAGGCGGATAAATAATAATTTGAATTATATTTTAAAATTGATAATATATTATAAATTAATTGTACGTAATGAAATTAAAATATGGTCTAAAGAGATTTACGACTTCATCGGAATACTACTCGAGATGACTATCGATCTCACTATGTTTTCCTATTTATCAAATGACCTCACCAAATCACGACAAGTATTTCGTTAAATTCGAAAAAAAAACTCTTTAAACAGTAATGCTAGGCTTCTTCTTCTGCTTGACCATACCTCAACTATGACAAAATTCTGAAAAAATCGTCGTGGATATGGGCATTTGATAGATCTAGCATAAAAAACTTAGTGAGATTGGTCATCACCTCGCAAAATCTGGACTTGGATTCCGTGGAAATCTTAAAATAGATAATTTAATTTTATTTGTTTTCTTGATATACTCGAATTAATTTGTGGCGTTTTGGCTTTATTGTTTTCACACGTTTGAATCAATTTTCGAAGCACTCTTTCCATTCTAATTAAGGCATCTCCAAAATCTGCATTTTCAACGCATCAACCGCTTCTTCAGGTGTCGAAAAACGTTGACGTTGCAATTTAATTTTGATTTGAGGGAATAAAAATGGGGGTCATTGGGTGCCAAATCTATATGGGAGATGGTCCACTAATTCGATGTTTTGACCACTCATATATTCAGTTGTTTGTACTGATGTGTGAGAGAGAGCTCGTATTGTCTTGGCGGAGCATGGTCCGTTGTCGGCGGTTGATTTTTTTATTTCGCCGAAGACTTTTATCAAACAAATGGTTATGTTCCATTCAGAATTGACTGTTTTTCGTTGCTCCAATGGTATGGTTGCGACATGTCCACTTTTCCCAAAAGAACGGGCTACCATTTGCTTCGTAGTGCTTCATGTGCAAACAACTTTTGTTATAAACAAACGATTTTATCAAATAAAAACATGCATCCGTAAACGTTTGATTGATATCGAGCCTAAGATATCCTTCTCAGAACCAGAATTTCAATAATTGTCAACTATAATAACAGCCTTTTTGCCAATAAAGTATACGTATTATGCCGTAAGAATATAAATCTTTTCATTGAGGATATTACGTTAAAGTTCGTGCTCGTAGAACTAACTAAACTGAATATTCGGAAGGGAACCAAAAGAGCGTCTTACCCTTGCGACCAATAAGCGTGGATTTCGAACGGGCATTTTCTGCTGCTGGATCAATTACAACAAAATTCACACCCAGATTGAACGACGATGTTTGCCGAGCAGAAGGATTTAGAGATCAACCATTAATAATACCGACCAAATAGCACAGTGGTTAAAGATTTTTCGTTTGGATCGGGAGGTACCATGTTTGAATCCCGATAGGGGCAGGATGCAAAAAGGAAATGTTCATGAAATGATTACGATCTGTGATAAAAAGAAACACAACAACGACCCCCTAACTCTTCTATGTCCAGTACTATAGGCTGGCATGGAGCTATCCAATACGCAGATGATATCTTAAATTGAACCTACATAGCCGTACGTCCGCAATTTGGCATAACTGCATAAGGTAGGATGGGAAAAATAAAGCGCGCGCGAAAGAGTTGGGAGTGCTTCGGCCCCAGTACAGATTGCAAGGATAAAAATATTATTAATACTCCTATTATTCAAAAATTTTTCCGAATTTATGTTGAAAGGTTTATTAACAGTAATGAAATTTTGTTCTGGCTTTCAATGAAGTAAATACAATTTTTGAACTAAATTATTTTACTTACATTTTCCTTACGTAATCATATATTTGGATTTACTGTAAATTTCGGGTAAATCGGTTTTTTCATAAATTATTTACCGTGTACCGGTTTTTTAAAAGTTGGTAAATTTGCGAATTTGGGAACCAATAAAACTGGTTTAGAGTGGCCTGTATATCATTTATTTTTAATCAACTCTCTCACTTTTCGTTATGTTCTGGAGGCGATTTAATATTATTGAGGTGAACATTGACACGTGTATTTTTTGAGCATTATGTGAGATCCAAAGTGAACAAATCCTTTTGACGAGCACCTGTTCATGTAACATTAAATATAAGCATACCTTACTAAAGCCGAAGGATTCCTTAACTTACGATAAGTCGATCACGAAAACTGTCTTGACTGTTAAACATTGGCCATTCATGGTGCTTTATCCAAAAGCCGAATTAAGTTCAGCATGTTGTTGTAATAATCCACGCGGAAGTTGTACAACATAATCACGAAAATGTTCACGATTTAGTTCCATTTTGCACTGGAATGAAATTTTGAAATCACTAAAACAAAAAAAAGTAGCGGCTGTATAAAAAAACGTTCTGAGTAAATACACCGTCCAAAATCTCAAACAATCGTAAAGAAGAGAAACTAGATGGCAGCACGTAGATATAATCTAACTAAACAAATAATTTTAATTACTTTCCGTTTTGAGAAATTTTTTATTTCATTTTAAAATAAATTCGCCCAAATGTTGCCATTTTTTGTGTATAATTACTAACGCACACACACACACAATTTTTAGGCTGCGTTTTTTAGGAATTATTTCATTCTGGTGCACAGGAGTATGAAATTTGTTCTAAAACATTCCTAACTTGTATTTTTACTTAGGATAGAGTTAGGAAGTATTTCACGCGCATGTTTTCACCTCCACTGATGAGAAGTTTAGAACTGATATTTCTACCAGTGAGGACCAGGTGATAGAAGCAGTTCTGATCTCTGAATATTTTAACTTCATTACGGGCAGTTGAAAGATGGACTGTGAGGTTGAAAAAAGGTTTGATCTCTGGCACACTGAATTTAAACCTTTCAGGCCTCAACTAAAGCGCAATCATCAATTTCCCTTAAGTTGAAATCTACTAGAACTTTCTCTCATCTATTAACGAAATGGCAGATCAACTCAAACAACCACTTAATATGGATTATAGGGCATTTCAATATTTCGTATAATTTAACGCAGTGTTGCGCGTCTACGTAGATAATGACAAGAATTGGTACACCACGTAAATATTTCGCAGGCAATGTAGATTATTACGTTTTCTCGCCTTTTCCATTGTTTACATATATAAATAATTTTATAACTAAAAATATATTATTCACCACACAAAATTGTTACTCGGATTTGGCGTATACGCCGGTTAGCTTAAAAATTGCGTTATCGAACGATGCCATCAACATATGAATATAATGATAAGCTTTTCTTGGTGAATTGTAGAAAAATTGAGTGATCCACTGAATAAATTATTTGCATGTTCACATGATTGTTCTGCAGATGTGTGGTATATGGCTAGTTAGCGTAGGAACTGCCCTTTTGAACGACACTACCAACATATGGATAGGTGGGTGGGTTAACAGGGAAACGAAGTTCAAGATTCGTTCAGTGGTTCTTTTTGGGTTACGCCAAATGAATCAGGCATACATTTTAGAGAGTACAGAACCATTAATGTGAGCAGGAACATTTTTAAAAAATTTCTTAAAATTAAAAGAAAGGTTAACATTTAATTCAAGTTTATTAACATGCATTTCCTAAGATAAAGAGGCCATAGAAGACAAGATCGCGGAACAATTCCGTAACAGGCCACTATTTCTTTCTTAACACATCAACAAAAGTTTTATGATCGTTGAATACATATGTTGGTAGTGCCGTTCGATGGAGCAATTCCTATACTAACTGGACATATACGCCACATCCGCGGAACAATTATGTGAGCTGGCCAAGATACACATCAACCAAATTTTTCTTTCGAGAGAACTGTCGTTCTGTAGGGCAATTTCTATTGAACTGATGAAAAAATGAAATATTTTATTTTAACCGTTTAACGGTCATAAAAATATGAGGTATAATTTTTGCAAGAGTTTAACACTGATCAAAACCAAATCTAATGTAATTTGCTACATTTTGACAAAAAAAAATACATTAGGAAATATGGCAAGTGACATAGATGTGCCTATGTTCTTTCTACCAATAAGTTTTATTTGTCATTCAGATATTAAAATATTCTAACTGTAATCAAATGTATCACAAAATTGTATATCACAAGAAATTATAAAATAATAAAACATATTTAAACGTTATCGTAAGAAGACTTCAATTAAGTTTAGGGTGCTCCCAATGCAATCACTTTCCGTTGGGTAACATAAATAAACATTACGTATCTTATGCATTCGGCATGTATCCATAGAAGTTTTAAAATTTTGGTCCGTTTTTCACTTTGTATCATCGTAGAAGAATGAGGTATTTTTCGCGAAGTAAAATTTCCAATTAATTCACAACACTTTGGCAAAACTTCAAACTACATAACTTAGTTTTTAAATTTTGTTCATCCGAAGTATCTGTATGTATAATATAGGCCTTCGGCAATATCAATAAAATCGTAAAATATTCGCAAATACAATTTTATTACGGCGATCAATCTCGTACGATACTTTTTTTGGTCCATAATGGCCACACCATCCATATTTTGGATAACAATAGAGACACCATCGGAGCTGCGACACTCGATATCACCTCTTTTCATTTTGTTTGAAGAAAATATAGAAATTTGCTTTCGGTTATTACGAACTGCACCTTTATTATATTGCGACGATATAATGCATATTGTAAATTCGGTGTAAATATTGAATTGGTATAAATATCCATTCTTCGCAGCACATCTGCCACCACAATTTAAAACCCCATCTAATGGGTTTCCCTTTAAATACAATTTCCTTTGTTAGGAAAAATCAATAACTTTTTTTAAATATTTACGTTCCTTTCACATATTGTTTCATATTTGTGTTCATCTATTGATTGGGTTCTTGCATTAGAATAGCCGTTTTAGGCGAACGAACTTTATATGCACGATCATAAAGAACCCCCCCCCCCCCCGTCGTAGGAACTGATTTTGAATCACAAAAATGTAAAACAGATCTTATTTCTTCCAACCTCCAATATGACGTGACATTTGATACAAATGGCACTATTATATCGGGTTGCGTTGACCAATAATCTCTTAGAGCAGTCAAAACATGATAGCTCATTACTAAATTTAATCCTAAGAACGCTTTCATTCCCTCATCTTTAATATTAATTTGAATTCCTTTTTGAACACAATATATTTTGATCTGTTGCTTAATGATATCAGAACATCCATGGTAACTGCTTTAAAAAAAATCGAATGGACTAGGAAAATACTCGCTTGCTATTGGTTCTCTATTTAAAAACGTGAGGCGCAGGATTTTCTTCCTGATTAGCACTGTTTTCAACTAATTCACTCGTCAATACCATTTGAATTAATTCATTCTCCGTTATCGGAAATTGATAGATTTTGCAAGTAATAAATTTTTGATTTGATCTTAATTTGCAAGTAATAAATTTTTGATTTTGATAATTGAATTAAATTTTTATTATCATAATCACCATTATTGCTATTGTTGATTTTGATTGAATTTTCTAAAAAAACTTAAAACCAATTCTAAAATGGCAGACCTAGATATTAGTTTAGCCTGAAAAATAATTCCAGAATTCGGTGGATCCGAAACTTATCGGAAAAGCATATGAAATTGTCAAATTCGAAGAATTTCAGAAATGGAAAGATCTTAAAGTTGCACTTAATACTCAATTTAGTTCTAAACGTTCTCTAGAATCAATTCAAGTAGAATTAAATTCTATAAAGGAACAACGATCCGAAGATGTGAAAACTTTCTCAAATCGTGTTGAAACTTTACTTTACCATTTAAACGAGGCGTGTCTTTCAGAACCGGATATTGGATTAATCAAAGATGTTAAGAAAATAAATTATGATTACGTTCTATGGAACGGCTTTCAGATCATTTCAGGTAGGGTTACAAGAACCTATGAAGTGGTTAATAAAAGCTTGCCGATTTATCAATTTGAAAGAAGCAATTATTAAAGCCTTGGAAGAGGCAATCCAAAAATATTCAATTTTAAATGATTCGTCCACTTCAAAACAATTATCCGCGGTTTCGCAACAACCCAAATCATCCTTCTCTAACTTTTTAAATATTCCAAAATGCCAATTATGTAATAAAACAGGTCACAAAGTGTCAACCTGTTTTAAACTACAACCGTCTGAAAATTTGAAACTGAATAAATCATTGGTAAACTCAAACGTAAATGATTCTACAACTTACTACCGAAATAATCCAATAATCCAAATAAAGGACATCATATTCAAAAATTTAGCAACTATGAACAAAATGTAATAACTACTTCTTCATCTAACACGGGAAACTTGCAAGGATCCAAACAGCCGGGTACTTCTCAGCGGATCCGAGATTACCAATAGAGTGCCAACACCATGATAATTCTTACAATTCTACATTTAAAACTACTAATTTTAACATTACAGATAACATAATAACAAAAAATTCAAATTTTTCAGGATTGATTTTTGAAAATTCTAACCTTGACAATTTAAACACCAATTCATCCGATTTAAAAAAATTATACAACGTTTCGACCTTAGAAGATTTCAATACCAACTCTAATTCTACAATGTTCTTAAAATTAACTTTACTCTTTAACTCGCATAGTTAAAATAAAACATTTAGATCCAGATTCTCTCTACTATCCTGATTCCAAATGTAAAATCGCCGAAAATTCAAAGGACTCCTTTGAGACACTTGGATTATCCAATTTAGAGCTATTCTTTCCAGATTCAGATTTTTCTTTTAAACAAAACTTTCAAGGGATTCAAAATGGTTTTCCAATTCAATATTCTGTCATCTTATAGGTAAAGATTTTTTAGGGTTTTTTAATTGTAAACTGGATTTTTCTTCAAAAAGTATTCAGTTAACTATTAATAACAAAGCAGTCTCTTACATGCTTCCAAAACATCCACTTCTCAAAATATAATTAGAGCCCGAACAGAAAAATCCGCCAAAATACCAACTTCACTAACCAATAATTCAGAGCATATTTGCTACTCAGCAGAAGTACTTCCTGGGTATACATAGCAAGTTCTATTTTGAAAATTGAAAACGGTTTTACGTATGTTAATCTAATAAATTCTAATGAGTATGATGTCGAATTGAAATCAAATCTAAATTTGAAATCCGAAGCTCTAGACAATTTTTATGTGTTTAATATTAACCTTTTAAATCCTAATATACAAAATCGTCTGTGGTTACGAAGTAATCGAAAGTAAAATTGATTTGAGTCACTTAAATCATGAGGAGCAAAATTATATTTCAACGATATGGCGTACATTTAATGATGATTTTTTCATTGATGGGGCAAAGTTATCAGATGCAATTTCTCATCAAATCAATACATACCCACATTCCAATCCAATACTTTGCAGACCATATCGATTGCTTCATTCTGTTAAAAATGAAATTAATAAACCAGTAAGTGAAATGAAAGCCGATAATATAATTGAAGATTCCAAATCTCCTTGGAATTTTCCTTTATTGTGTGTTCCTAAGAAATCCAAAACAAATGAAAAAAGTGGCGGATTGTCATTGATTATAGGAAGCTTAATGACATCACAATTCCTGATATTTTGGACAGCTTAGGTCTTTCCCATTATTTTTGAATTTGATTGAATTGATCTTGCTCATGCATACCACCAGGTTCCAATCGAAGTACTTTTCAAAGGCTCATGAATAACTAGGCTGGGTTAAAGTGCCTAGTTTACCTAGATGACGTTGTGATATACGGTAGAAATTTAGCAGATCATAATCAAAATTTAACCGATTTAATTCCATGTCTTCAACAATACAACTTAAAAATTAATCCCGAAAAATGTCAGTTTTTGTGCAAAGAAATATTATAACTAAATCTGGTATTAAACCTGACCCAACTAAAATCGAGGCAGTACAAAATTATCCAACCCCAAAAAACACTCGTGATATAAAAACATTCCTTGGCCTTATTGGGTATTATAGGAAGTTTTGCCCAAATTTTTCAAGTATAGCAAAACCGTTGACGAGCCTTCTAAAGAACAATACAAATTTCGTATGGGATGCTTTTTGCGAAGAAGCTTTTCCGAAAATGAAATATTTTTTAATAAATCCACCTATTTTACAATTTCCGAATTTTATAAAAGAATTTGTACTAACCTGTAACGCTAGTGACGTTGCGATAAGTTCGGTCTTATCTCAAGAGACAAACGAAGCCGATTTGCCTATCGCATAAGCTAGTCGAGTTTTGAACAGTGCTGAAAAAAATTATTCAGCCATAGAAAAGGAGCTTCTTGCTATAATCGGGACAATAGGTCATTATCGGGCATATGGTAGGCTCTATGGTAGGAAATACAAAATTGTTAGTGACCATAAACCTTTAATTTGGCTGTGCAATATCAAAAACCCGAGACTGGCAAGATGGCGAATAAGGTTAGATGAATATGACTGCACTATTGTTCACAAGCCAGGCAAGTTCGGAATCGTTCCGGATAATCCTCAATGCAATGTGGTAACCCGACCAAAATCTAAAATGCCTAAACAACTTTCTCAACAGGACAGTTCTTTAAATTCAGTTTGTCAAAATTTTAATTCTAGCACTGCAATTTCTCCAAATTCATAAATTTCTTCAAATTTACAAACATCAAATACTATCACTGATGCAAATTTACCAACTTCTAATAGTATTTCTTCCTTCAATATTGAGAATAAAAATAAAATTATTTCCTTAACAAATCAAGACGATATCAACTAAATAATCAAGAAATACCATGATGAACCTTGCAAGGCAGCACATCAAGGATTATATACCGAACATTTAAAAGATTACGAATTAGAAACAAAAAATTTTATACGAAATTGTGCATTTTGTCAAAAGGATAAAAGCTTGGTAAATAAAAATATCCCTATGAAAATTCCAGCTACGTCTTCAAGAGTTTACGAAAAAAAATTTCTAGACATTGTTGGACCACTTTCAACATTACATAAAAGTAACAAATATATTCTCACAATGTGACTTAACAAAGTTTAGTTTTGCTATTCTCTTGCTTGACCAAGAGGCTGAAGCAGTTGCTAAAGCTTTCATCCAAAATTTTATTAATACCTTTGGATCTCCTTCTTCAATTTTGACAGATCAAGTTACAAAATTTATGGGAAAACTATTTAAACTCATATGCAAACTTTTGAAGATTCAAAAATTTAATAGTAGTGCCTATCATCCACAAACAAATGGGGCACTTGAACGAAGTCATAAAACTCTGATCGAATACTTACGAAATTACGTTGAAAATGATCCCCTAGATTGGGACTCTTGGTTGCAATTTGCACGTTTTCTTGCAACACTACCCCACATACAGCCACTGATTACATGCCATACGAATTACTTTTTGGTTGTAAGCCTAATATTACAGATTCCATTTCTAAAAATGTGGATCTTCTCTACAATTACGACGATTATTACAAAATACGTAAGCTATTTGAAATCGGCAATAAAATATTTTTTAAAAACGAAGGTAGAAATTCTCAACTCGATCCACTTTGGCTCGGTCCATATTCGGTTGTAGAATACATAAGAATGTGATGGAAAATGCCAGTAAATAAATTTTTAGGATAACGTAATAATTTACAGTTAAAAAATGGTCCAATACCTGGCTCATTTTAACTGCTAATAAACGTGAATTACGAATACACCGCTGTGAGGCCAGTAAAATACATTTAAAGAATTTTATGATTCCCGAAATTTAATTCTCAAGAAGAATTCCCAAAACATTTTATTTTAATATGGCATTACTTCGCTTAAATATCATTGTTACAGTAACTTTAAAACTCAATAAATACAAAAGTCAAACAAATTACAAATGTTTTGGTGTAATTTTAAAAAAAATTTAAATTGTTGTGTACAATTAGATTTAAGGTTTCCCTGAGCGCGTTCTTTAAAGAATTTCAATTCCTTGCTTCTACATTATTTTCGTTCCAAATAAAAAATGAACCTAATTAGGTAATTTTTATTTTACCTGCGACTCTATCTGATAAATTCTTGAATTTGTATTTTTGTCGTACTTTGTTTTTTTTTCTTGAGTAATTTAAATTAAAGTTAAAGTAAAAGTTTAACAAAGCGACGCACAAACAATAAAAATAAATCTTCTTGAATAATTTCGAGAACGCTTGTTGTTTTTACGGTTCATGTTCGTATATTCTAGATTTTAATCTTACAAATTAAATATGTGAAGTAGGAATATGTGTACTCGTGTGTGTGCTTGTGCATCACATATTATATGAAAATGAATAATGCCGGAGAGGCGAGTGAAAGAAATCGAATGAATTAAATTAATTAGATCAAATATAACTTCTTAATCCATTCCAAATCTAGCCAAAGTAATTAAGAAGATAAACTGTTTCCCATTGTTTTCGTTATCATCTTTTTATTTTTTTTAAATTGTGGTTATACAGTGTTCCACGATTGACCTAAAAAATAGAAATAAAAAAGTTTTCCCGTCATTAATAAAGATATTCAACCCATAGACTGAATACATATTCAAAATGGGATAAAAACAATGAAGATCCGATCACACACATACATATACCAACAATACAATTCTTGTGAAGTGGTCTATTATTTCATAATAAAGCTCCCATCGTAAATATGTACGGAAAAGCTCTCGAGCTGCTACACACATAAAACAGATGAAAAACGGAAAAATGGTAATTGAAATAATTTTAATATACAAGAGCGAAATATTTTTGAACACAGGAAAACTGGAAAATATACAATTTTTTTTGTTGTTAAGATTTTTCCTTCTTTAATTAGAGCACGAACAAAGTTTATCTCGAAAATACATGAAAAACAACAACGATCCAAAAAACATAACAATAATAGCAACAACAGCATAAAAATAATAATAATAATAAGAACTAATTTATCATTAGACCTAGGATAGATGTTAAGTTAAAACAAAACAAACGTAAAGGAAATACTGGAAAATCCAGCACCACCCCACCCGCTCATGTTCATGTAGTATACGTTTTTCTGTGTGTTTCCTCTCTACGGCAGTCAACTTATGTATTTTAGTACAAATTGTTTTGTATTTTACGTTATTTTTAATTTTTATATTTTTGCTTGTTTTTATTTAATCTCAGAGGGTTAAACATATTTTCGTATTTTGCTTCTTGTTGTACCGCACCTCACCGCATATCCAAGAGAGATTTCTCGTCTTATTTTATACATTTACTTTTCTGTTTTCCTTGTCTAATATTTAGAAGGGTAAATATATTTTATTGTTTGGTGTGCTCTGCGTTGTGCTCTGTGTGTGAAATTAATACACCCTTCATTTGGATTGTGCAATGTTACTTTAGCATGAAATTATGTAAAGATTCTAAATATAATACTTAAACACGTTGCTATATAATATTGAAACATGTACAAACTCTGTTGTTGTTTTTTTTTCGTTTTGAAAACGGGTGGTTTTTCTCGTTATATACCTTCATAAAATACAAAACAGCAAAAATGGAAAATTTTTGAAAGAATTTTTATTTGTTAAACTTTTGTGGTGTAACAACAAACGAGCATAAAACACCATGGTTAAAACATTTATATTCTGGAAAAGTATAAATAATTGAAATGAAATAAATGTGTGTGCCCTACTTGAGCAGAGTTAACCGTGTAATTGATGCCCAAAGTAACTTAATAAATAACAATTAAACATTTTTGCCGGAGATTTAATAGGGCAACCAAAAATTTTACCGTGATTTAATTGTGGATGTTATACGAAATCATGAAGAATGACTAATATTTTTAATAGGGTTGTTAGTCGTGATGCCTGACTATAAATTGGTTCAAAACCACATTAAATTATTTGTCCGAATTATTAGATCGTTATTTTAATATAACTATGATTTAAATTCAATTTATTTATTTAGCCAACAGTATTATTGTGCATCTGGCATTTAGAAAAAGTAATTCAAATTTGTATAATAAAATTTATTATAACGCGGCTGAAACATTACTACCTCCTTAATTTGAATTAAAAATCGGGTCCGACATAACCAAGTTGGACCCATGGAAGTGCAAATCGACGACGAAGCCTTGAAAACTGAGTGAATTGAATACAAGGACAGTAGTTGTGAATAATCAATTCAGCCTATTACAATGTCGCGCACGAAAACTGCGGAGAGATACTTGTCTACCAACGAACAATGGTTGCCATATTCAATAACAAATAGTGGCTTTAATACGGCGGTAGCATATAATTAGGAGCGTTTGCCTCTCGAGGGAGTCGTCCCCTTAACAACAGAAATCGCTTAAAAGTGATTCTTTATGCGAACGAACAAATGAAACGAAGAGGACTTTTAGAGTATATAAATCATAAAAATGTTCTTGTTGATAAATCTAAATGATAAATTTAGATAAAATAAGATTAATAATTTTAAAAAAGAATGTACTCGATCGATCATAACTCCATTTTAATAACTATAAGCTAATCAAGGCGATTACGTCTTCTAGAAAATTTCCTAACTCTACATTTTGAAATGTTGTGACGCAGCTTATTCAACCTACATTATCCGCAGAAAATATGTAATTCCTATTGTAGATTAAACAGATCACCATCATTTCTAATCTTGCAAAATATGTTTACATCATCAACATAATTTTGGACGCCAGACAAAACATTTAATTGTTTTAAAAAAACTGTTTGTGTTCGATTCGTCAAATATTGCAAAATGCACGTTAGATGGAGGATAAATTTCTTATAAACGAATTTTTCCGGAAGAAGGAATTCTCACAACATAATCTTTTGTGGCGTCTTTTCGGGAAATGTAAGATTATTAAACGTTTGTAAATCGAGGAACAAACAAATCACTTTCACCATCAACCATCACCTAATGAAAAATTAAATAATTTACTATCGTGATAGATCCAAAAATCAACACCACACTATCAGCAGGGATGGGCGATGTAGATTATGCAATATAATCTACGCCGTTGTCGACACGTAATCTATTAGGTAGATTACATGGCAATTTCGACAACCTAGGAAATAATATTAAAAGCTCAATTTACTCGGAGTTTCATTTGATTTAGCTGGCTGATAAAGTTGCTATCTAGCTATTACGTCCAGTTGTCCTACGGGTCAAATTAATTTAAATTTGGATTTTAAAGCGCATAATTTCTTCTTCAGTATAACGACCGGCTCCTACTGGCTTAAACTAAGAGGACCACCAGATATGTTTTTCAGTTGATTCTATTCAACATCAGCCTAGTTTGACAAGTTCACATTGATGTAACGTTAAAATTGTTGTTCCGATTTATTTAAATATTATTTATTCAATTTACCAATTTATTATTTATTCAAATTACCGCCAATCGTACAGTGGTCGTTGATGATGATGTTGTAACTGGTTCATCGAATTTTCTTTTATTCGTAGATTTTTTTAAACTAACCTTAGTTAGACTCCATCCCAGTTTTAGCTTAAAATCTTTCAATTTTAAAATGTTCGTTTGGCTATCTGCTGAATTTCGCAATTACGTTTGTATTCTAAATAGGTTGAACTCTTTTATCCTACCTTTAGCTCAATTGTGGCAAAGGTAGGGCTGTACTGACAAACCTAGAAGCCAAGTGGACGACTTGGTTGTTCTACTATTTCACTATCACAATTTGTCCATCCCGCTAAGTTAATTCCTCTGATGATCCGCGACCCTGATCATTTTGGCATCTGTACTAAATTTTGGACTATTAAATCGATTGAGATGAATAGTTCCGGTTGACACGAATAATTTCTGAGACAAAATTTCCAAAACCTGGAAGGAACTGAAATAATTGTCAAAGAATATAGAGTGGCCAAACTTAATAATCCTCCGTATTAAATTTGTTAAAACAGCAGCACCAAACCCTAACGAAGACCTATCGAAGAGTTCAACCTCTGTGGTTGTTCCCTGGTATAGCACAAAGTCCTAAGGGTAACCACCCAGAACAAAAATTTTAATACTCCAAGATTTCGGTTTTCCCTTCACATATTGTTTAATGTCCAAATATCCTTTGAGATTCCTCCATCGGCATTTCGTAGTATCGTTTATGAATTTAGCTTGATAGTTTGTAGTAATCGTTTGATTTTGCATGAAATGCAAGATGGTTCTCAACCAAAAAAAATTATCACGAGCCAGTACTTTTGATATATATTGTACGTCGAGTACATTCTAACCTGTGGAAAGCCAATTACTCCCACTATGATGTGCATTCCAAATAACTATGATATTTTTTCTGCTGAGGCATGTTTAAAATTCTCTAAACCGCTTTGCATGCTATGCTGATTCTTAAAAGCACCAGCATCAGAACATTCAAAACTAAAAGGTAAATTATTAAAGGGACGTTTTCTTCATGCTGTATCTGTTTTCTTCGTCAGTTTAGCTAAATGTTTGTCAATCAATTCTACTTCGTCCAAAATCAAGTCTTTTTCCTCGTTTAAAACAACGATTTGCTAGCAGAATCATGCTAAGCAGCTAGCAGCTCGTCAAGACCGAGTGGAATCGAAAAATTTTTTAATGGACATTTGATTAGGCCATAATGAGCCTAAAATTATGACAAAACCATTTATGACAATCAATCAGTTCTGGCAAAACAAAACGAGAAATTGTCGCCAACAACAGCGATCAACCACGTAATTCATACACGAGCTTTGGAAGAACAAATTCAGGAAATGCTAAACAACGGCACTATCAAATACTCCAATAGTCCTTACTCAGCACCGATTTGGGTAGTCCCAAAAAATTTGACGAATCAGGAACCAAAAAAGTAAGAGTCGTCATCGACTATAGGAAACTCAATGAGAAAACAGTCGATGATAAGTTTCCAATACCCCAAATTGAAGAGATATTGGACAAATATTTGGCAGGGAATCCACAGATGCAGACGATTTGAGGATAATCAATATGCCACACTGAATGAACTGGTAAACAAGAAAAACCAGCAATACCAAGTCAAGGAACAGATCAACAACCGAATTAAACTTTTAACGAACACCATAAACGAACTCATAGCCAACACGGCAACAACCAACAAAGTTGTGTTAGATGAACTAGACGTGATGATGGCAATTATACACATTGATACCATTATCGCAATTATAGAAGACATACAAGATGTAATTGTGAGAACAAAATTAGCATTACTAAGCAACAAAGTGCTTTCGTTGAAAGAAATTATCGGCCCAAAAACCTACTGGCAGAACCAGGTGTAAATATAATTCCAGATGAGGCACTTATATTCGTCAAGCCCAAAATCGCTAAATGTAAAGAAAGACTCCTTTACATATTAGAAGTACCAAAATTGGAAAACGGGATATCGACAACAATAAGGCTTACTCCACTAGTTGTCAACAACACCATTATCGAAAGAAATTATTCATCACCACGGACTAATACATAAAGCCGCTGGTCATGGGAACACAGAGCGATAGTACGAAGGATCTCTGAGGGTTAAATACTAATCAACAATGAGAGGAATGCCAAACTATCCACTAATTGTGGGCCGGACAACAGGAACGTGACGGGAAACTTTCTAATAACAATCGAAAACTGCACAGCCACGATTAACAGCGATGTATTCCAGGCGTGTGAAATAAAAACCGAAAACGAGGAAATATAGGGAGCTCTTCAGAGTCTTCAGATGGTACGCCAGATGAAATCAGTCCAGAACATGACAGCATTCAAGCAGCCATTAAAAACAGAAATTTCTTAGAAGAAGTCTCTTTGAAACAGAGGGCTGTCCTTCTCATCAATATGTGTAATCATGGCACTATCATACATATTACTGAGGAAAGGCTCAATAATAAAAAATGTCCAAAGTCCAAGTAAACTGAAAGACACAAAACTGGCATACAACGACCTGCTAAAGAAAGCTGGCGTAATATTAAAAGTCGAGGACAACTTTTCCTCACCCCCGGGAGGAGTGTCAGTCTCCTGATATTATGTGTGTTTATTGTTGTTGTCAAAATAAACATGGCCGGCAATAACACGTAATATAATTATTGAGGACTAGAAGTTTACATATAATTTAAAAATTAGAAAGAAATTAATTCAAATTGTTGCGATTGTTTTAAGTTTTAAATAAATCAAATAATAAATTTTGTTTTTGTCATTCATTGTTGTTGTTGTCAAAATAAACATGGCCGGCAATAACACATAATATACTTATTGAGGACTAGAAGTTTACATATAATTTAAGAATTAGAAAGAAATTAATTCAAATTGTTGCGATTGTTTTAATTTTTAAATAAATCAAAGAATAAATTTTGTTTTTGTCATTCATTGTTGTTGTTGTCAAAATAAACATGGCCGACAATAACACTTAATTTACTTATTTAGGACTAGAAGTTAACATATAATTTAAAAATTAGAAAGAAATTAATTCAAATTGTTGCGATTGTTTTAAGTTTTAAATAAATCAAATAATAAATTTTGTTTTTGTCATTCATTGTTGTTGTTGTCAAAATAAACATGGCCGGCAATAACACATAATATACTTATCGAGGACTAGAAGTTTACATATAATTTAAGAATTATAAAGAAATTAATTCAAATTGTTGCGATTGTTTTAAGTTTTAAATAAATCAAATAATAAATTTTGTTTTTGTCATTCATTGTTGTTGTTGTCAAAATAAACATGGCCGGCAATAACACATAATATACTTATCGAGGACTAGAAGTTTACATATAATTTAAAAATTAGAAAGAAATTAATTCAAATTGTTGCGATTGTTTTAAGTTTTAAATAAATCAAATAATAAATTTTGTTTTTGTCATTCATTGTTGTTGTTGTCAAAATAAACATGGCCGGCAATAACACATAATATACTTATCGAGGACTAGAAGTTTACATATAATTTAAGAATTATAAAGAAATTAATTCAAATTGTTGCGATTGTTTTAAGTTTTAAATAAATCAAATAATAAATTTTGTTTTTGTCATTCATTGTTGTTGTTGTCAAAATAAACATGGCCGGCAATAACACATAATATACTTATCGAGGACTAGAAGTTTACATATAATTTAAGAATTATAAAGAAATTAATTCAAATTGTTGCGATTGTTTTAAGTTTTAAATAAATCAAATTATAAATTTTGTTTTCGTCATTCATTGTTGTTGTTGTCAAAATAAACATGGCCGGCAATAACACATAATACACCTATTGAAGACAAGAAGTTTACATATAATTTAAGAATTAGAAAGAAATTAATTCAAATTGTTGCGATTGTTTTAATTTTTAAATAAATCAAATAATAAATTTTGTTTTTGTCATTCATTGTTGTTGTTGTCAAAATAAACATGGCCGGCAATAACACATAATACACCTATTGAAGACAAGAAGTTTACATATAACTAAAGAATTAGAAAGAAATTAATTCAAATTGTTGCGATTGTTTTAATTTTTAAATAAATCAAATTATAAATTTTGTTTTTGTCATTCATTGTTGTTGTTGTCAAAATAAACATGGCCGGCAATAACACATAATACACCTATTGAAGACTAGAAGTTTACATATAATTTAAAAATTAGAAAGAAATTAATTCAAATTGTTGCGATTGTTTTAAGTTTTAAATAAATCAAATTATAAATTTTGTTTTTGTCATTCATTGTTGTTGTTGTCAAAATAAACATGGCCGGCAATAACACATAATACACCTATTGAAGACTAGAAGTTTACATATAATTTAAAAATTAGAAAGAAATTAATTCAAATTGTTGCGATTGTTTTAAGTTTAAAATAAATCAAATTATAAATTTTGTTTTTGTCATTCATTGTTGTTGTTGTCAAAATAAACATGGCCGGCAATAACACTTAATTTACTTATTGAGGACAAGAAGTTTACATATAATTTAAGAATTAGAAAGAAATTAATTCAAATTGTTGCGATTGTTTTAAGTTTTAAATAAATCAAATAATAAATTTTGTTTTTCTCATTCATTGTTGTTGTTGTCAAAATAAACATGGCCGACAATAACACTTAATATACTTATTGAGGACAAGAAGTTTACATATAATTTAAGAATTAGAAAGAAATTAATTCAAATTGTTGCGATTGTTTTAAGTTTTAAATAAATCAAATAATAAATTTTGTTTTTCTCATTCATTGTTGTTGTTGTCAAAATAAACATGGCCGATAATAACACTTAATATACTTATTTAGGACAAGAAGTTTACATATAATTTAAGAATTGGAAAGAAATTAATTCAATTTGTTGCGATTGTTTTAAGTTTAAAATAAATCAAATAATAAATTTTGTTTTTGTCATTCATTGTTGTTGTTGTCAAAATAAACATGGCCGGCAATAACACATAATATACTTATCGAGGACTAGAAGTTTAAATATAATTTAAGAATTATAAAGAAATTAATTCAAATTGTTGCGATTGTTTTAATTTTTAAATAAATCAAATAATAAATTTTGTTTTCGTCATTCATTGTTGTTGTTGTCAAAATAAACATGGCCGACAATAACACATAATATACTTATCGAGGACTAGAAGTTTACATATAATTTAAGAATTAGAAAGAAATTAATTCAAATTGCTGCGATTTATGTTCAGTTATAAATTTCGGTTTTTAATAATTGTTGTTGTTCTCAAAACAGACATAGGCTTCAATTACTCTAAAACTTTGTTATTGAGAAAAGGACGATTTCTTAGATGATTTTTCACATAATCTACTTAGTGGGGGCAAGTTTGAAATATAAAAGTGTTTTTCCACCCAATACTTAAACCAAAATACCTCTAACTACTCATCGCATTAAACGCGTCTGAGAGGGTAACGCGTCCATTATACGCTATATTTGATCATTTGTACAAGAAAATAGAGCTTGTTAACCAATTTCGAATGAAAGCTTTTAAATTTTTTTAATAGAATGTTTGGTAAGCTACGAGTATCTACTGTGGTTTCTAGGGAGTGGAGTACATCATTGTGGCTTATGTTTCTGCTAAGGTGTATTGACCCGTTTTTGTTTTCGACTTTTGAATGGATGTGGTGCTGCTTTTGGTTGAAGCAATGAGGAGAAAAGTGCGTTTTGGTTGAGTGGAACTACCTTTCTTTGTTAAAGATGCTGACTATAATGAGGATGAAATGGCAAATGCATATGTACTTTCAGCCTTTGTTTTGATCATTTCTGATCATTCTAGATGGTGATTGGAGTGTTGTCAGATTAATAAAGTATCATCAATATACAGATATTGGTGTGAAGGAGTCAGATAATTTAATTATTATCTCATTCATATATATAGATTCTTGTAGAAATATAAATTAATAATTTATTAATTTGAATTTTAGGTTTCAGTGTAAAATTAAAATTCTTAAATTTCGTATTATTCTTATTTTAAACGTGATAATAATAACTTAACGAATTTTGGAACTCTGGTTTAGGACATGTATAGGTAGGCAGCTGTGATCGATATGGAATTGTTGGTTTAACTTTAAAATTATAATTTTTCAGAAGTATTTAATCTAGATTTACTAAAGTTATGTTAGAAAGCAGTTCTGTTTTCTTAGTTTACAGTTATTGATTTTATTTGCATAATCTCTAGATTCAGGGAACTTTATTTGGACAAATGGCGACCCTCATCATACTCCCACTGCATTAGAATATTAATTAGTTTTAGTATAATTAGTTTTATGTTCGAAATTTAAATTTTAAATGGGAACAAAAAAACTTTTATGGGAGCAAACAAGTTAGGAATTATAATGGCTATTGGGTTTGCTATTGTCACGTCTTTTGAAATGCGCCATGCCAACATTTAATATTGACTTTAAAATTGATCGATCGACACACCAAGAAGCAGATATTCTTGTGCTTATTGCAAGCGATCTAAAAGCCGTTTGCATTCGGGATTCGACTGCTGTATCTATGAATTCAAACGCCAAAGCTTAAATTGTTTAAAATTTTAAAATCTTGCCGTTTCCGTTTTCTCTAGAAAAACAATTTGCTGTATTTCAATTTATTAGTTCTACTAATTAATATAATTTGAAGGTTTATTTTTAAAGACTTTAAGATCTTATGGTAATCTCAGATGAGTTTCCATTTCCTAAAGATAATTCGAATTAATTTCACGCTGTTTTCCTTTCCATTCTCATTCATAATGGTATAATTCTAGCAGAATAAATTATTTGCCCTCTTTATTTCAAAAAAACAAATTATTAAAGCAAAATCGCCACTTTGTATAATTTTAAATCTAGGAAGTCCTATAATTGGTATTAGTATACTGTACCTTAAAGAAGAAAATGAATATTTTAATTATGATTATTAAATATTGAATTTTTATTATAATTTTGATTTTTTTATTCCTGTGTTGAGTACCTATACCACTTGTTATGAACAAGCTCGCAGGACGTAAAAATAAAGCAGCAAGTAATCAAATAATTAATTCAATTTAGTATTCATGATTTTAATAGGCTTAATTAATTCAAACAATTAAATTGCTGTAATTGCGTTTATGGTGGGGGTTAAAATGAATACAAGCAGTGTAGTACGCCTTATTTGCTACAGCGAGGATGAGGATAATATTTGAAATAATATTCAGTTCAGAGAGTTTTAACAAGGTTTCTTTATTAAAACTATTAATGGCATAAAATAGAGAAGCCCTCAGGGGCGGATATACTAAAACTTTTGTTCACCTGCCTTTATGTAATATGGGACATTAAATTTATTTAATTACTTTATAAACTCGATCCGATACAATTTTGAAATAAATGAATCCCAACTAATTAATACGGCCAACATAATAATAAAAGGAAAGGTAGACATGTGTACACAAGTTATGTATGTCAATAATGGAAAAATGGAAAAGTAAAATTTTAATTTTTCGATTGAATTGGTCTTTGAGAAAAAATAAAATTAATTAAATTACCCAGCAATTAAAAAGGATCGTGTCCAAACAAAATACAATTTTTTATGGTACTCCTAATCCTTGATTAAATACTTTTATGTCATGATGCGTTGCAAAAATACTTACACATGGAGAACGATTCGATCTTTAATGTATTTCAAGCTCCATTTAAAAAATTTAATTTAAAATACTGACAAAAAGCCATCCTAATATTTAATATAATATTGCTGCTGTTTATTTGCCTTATTTTTTTGTTGTTGTGCACTCTTTTTGTGTACACTGTATTTGTTTGTCAACATAAAATAAACACAAAAAAAAGGAAAAAGTAAATAAATAAATAGAAACAAATTGGGAATAAAAAATTAAATAAAAAAGCTTCAGGATTCATGTTGAGTTGTTGTTGGTGTACTCTCTTACCGTACATGTTTCTGTATTTTATTTATTTGCACAACTTTTTTTTTTTTTATCTCGCTCAAGGATACATTTTTGGTGACAGTTTTGGAAAATTATACTGAACTTTTGTGGAAGTTCGACGTATTTGCCGAATATTGGTTTCATTTGAAGTGTTTTTTTGGCACCGGGAAATACATAAAGTAAATAAGGAAAACTATAGACATACATCGAATGTATATGTATACGATGAGCCTATAAATAAATCGTTTTAGTTTGATTGAGTTATCTATTGACTCAGCACAAAAAAATAAAATGAAAACGATCGGAAATATACCCGAAACAGTATAAAATTAGAAAAGTTGCAACATCAATACTTCCACTATTCATATACGAGAGTATATACGTGATATGAATTACATTATGTAGAGAACATTCTCAAGATATTTTTTGCAATTTTGATTTTATTTTTTTTTTACCAATTTCATATCAGTTTTTTTCCGACTGATGAAAATGAAACAAAAATTATTGATTACCGCCGGCTTGATAAGACTGGTGTATCGCACAAAGTGTATCACAATCGATAACGAAATTTTATATCGCTACAAGCATGATGAAATTCGTACAAAGTACACAAATTTATTATTTACCTGGCGCTTCTGATTTCGTTATGTATACGAGTACACTCTTGATGACTTTGCTGTACGTCGTTACTGCGTTTATGAATATTTTTTTTATATATTGGGGTGTATGTCGATTTGATGTAGCATTTAATGAAAAATCGATTTTAATAAATTTCATCCCAATTTTTTCAGATCGTAACATTAATTAATCATAAAAATGTTATGTATCTAACATAATTTGATTGACATGCTTTTAAATATCAATTACAAATGTGTCAATCTCTCATAAATTTTTATAAAATATTGCAGAAAAATTTGTATAAACGCAATCAAGCGAGTAAGCTTTGTTTGAAGTTTGGGCATTACGCCTAATTATATTATATCATGTTGATGCTTAGAGCAGTTCAAAGAGCTTAAAAGCAATATTAATTATTGGTCTTATTAACATTGTTTCTAAAATACATAATTTTATGGGTATTTGCATCAAAAAGAGCTGTTTTTGCTGTGTATACCCTTCTTTGTACGCAACAAAATTTAATATTTGGGAGGAGAATTAATCGTTTTTTGTAGGGCGTGTTACATTACTGTAGGCGAATATTAAAGTACCTGTTAGCAGTAAATCAGCCCTCATGAGACGAATCCATTTATTAGACGTCGCCTTTTATCAAGTAACTGAGTTAATTGTTATAGAGACTATTGAAAAATAGAGGACTTACTAAGGCCTAAAACTTTTTTTAAGAACATTTTCGTTTAGTGTCACATAAAACATACAAATAATCAGCTCATGCTGCAGTTCAACACAAATACAAAACATCTTAAAATTTCTGGTTTGGAATTTTGTTTATTTAAAATATTTATTTACAGATTGTTGTAAATTCTCTATTGAGCTAATGTTGAAATACAAAATAAAATTTTATTCGTTTTGTCTTCTAATATTTTAATTATCGCTGAGCTTTCAAACTCAAAAGCGTAAATAGTGTAATGTGCCTAACTTCCGACTGCGTTTTAAGACAAATGTACATAGATCTCGAATACATTGCAGTTCATTTCTAAAGCAAAAAATTGAACCGTCCGGATTTGGTAGCGTGAAGATTCCGACAAATTGACAAAAAACCTTACAAAAGCTTAACAGTGTATATACACAAATATTCTGATTATATTTTACCTACACTATTCATGTGTAGTAAGGATCAATAGTTAATGACAAGGCATCGTAGAAATGTCTACGTTATCATGGTTACTAGAACAATATCTGGATATCATCCAGAATATAAATCGCAAGTTTGCATCAAATACAATTGCGTAGCAAAGCATAATAATTCTATAAGGTATTATGATTGTGCTTTGTGTGTAAGTCACTGCGCCAGATGAGACCACCGAATTTTTTAATTTAAAGAATTCAATGTTTCATTAGTTTGAAACCAAATTTTCTACTTGCTGGTAACCTTCATCTTGATATATTTAGAGCAATTTGACTTCAACTAAATTTTTTGAAGTTCTTGTCTAATTCTAAGGTTGCGCTTTCTTCTTAGATCTTTATTGTACCACGGAGACTTGGAAAGATGATCTTTTAACGCGGGTTAGATACTGATTGTTTGATATATTCAAAAATTTCAGAGTAATAACAACCAGTCTAAATTTCAATGTCATTAGTTTTATTTAATGAAATCAATTTTAGCCAATTGATTATTGATTTTTTCAAAATCAGCACCCCTTGTTCATAACAAAAGAAGATTGAGAAGGAAGTATGGTATTTATGATCTATGATGGATAAGACTAGATTAGCTTATATAACGATAACGTTAACGGCGTTCGAGGAAAATACATAATAGAGCTGCCTTTCATAGTTATTTTGAATAAAGCCAATCTAAGATAATTCTGAATAAAACTTACTATTCGTGGCTAAAAATTCCTTTATAGTGTGTGCGCTCGTAGTATGTAGTGGGTGGTCCGAGCGCGACTACATAAGATAAGGTAAATTCAAAACCCCAACAACAAAAAGGCGATCTTCCATACGACAAAAAAGTTATCCTATTAATAAAGTTAAACACAAATAAATCAAAAGCCACCATTATAAGCTGATAGAAAACATTACAAATTCCCTAACTAACATGATTTTATAAACCGTTAAGCGTAGACATCTCTACGGTGCCTTGTCATTGACCTTCGAACCGACACTACACTTTTTACCATAGCAAAAATTTATAAATGAAAAAACCTATGACTGCCGTATCGCATAAATATGTTGGTTTTCGAAAATATATTTAAAGGTTTTGGCTTATTGTTGTGGCTAAATTAGCTTGTCATTGTGAATTTATTTTTATTAGCATTTTATTTCGATTTATAAAACAAGTTTTTTTTAAAGTTTGTCATTTTAATTTGTCGGAAACTTCACTATAGTTTCAACCTATTGGTTTTTTTAGTTTAAAAAATGGAACCCGAAAATTTATTCATACATTCAAGGTCAAAACGACCTTTAGTAATGTGTTCGGTTACAACACAATGCCGCGTTTTGGTTATCCAAACTTATATGGTCTTTCTGTAAAAATAAAATTTCGTAAATTACGTAACGAGTTAGTTAACATGGACGTCCTTCAGAGCCTGGAATTAGCAAAATTGCGTTTGAAAGTTGCAGGTCGTGATGAACACCAGCGTTCAATTCGTACTCGTGAAACTGTGACTACAGTAAGTGAAAATGGTCGTGAACCATTTAACTTATTCGCAACTTAATTCGATGATCGCAAAATTTCCAGAAATTCTATTGTCAATTGGCAACCATTTAACAGGAGCCGTGGTAGTCACACGAACGATGTTGTATTCCATTTCATTTTCAATAAATAATTTTGAATTTCCAACATAATATTGAAGCTCACTTTATAAACAATCATTATTTCTGGTTAAATTTAAAAAAACAAGGTCAACCCTTGTTAAAAAATTAATCTTAATTGCAAAAATTGGAAAAGCTCCTACGGAAGCTGTCACTTCTGGTACACAGAAGTCCACTGCATTTTGCATTTTATATGAAGTTTCATTTCGCCTCGTCTGTAGAGATGCCGAATTTTGGTGAAACAAACTTGTTTATCAAAATTCGTTAGTACCGGTAAAATTTAAAACTTTATCTGCACTAATTTTGATTAACATTTAATTTGCAATCTTTTTTAATCGCTTTTTCGGGATATTTTCAAAGCGGCACTTTCGGTGGACCGATCTCTGCCAAATCTCACAAGAATCTTTTAATTTATGGTAAAAGCTTAACTATGACGTTTCAAGTCCCGTTGAAAATTTCACAGATTTATACAGATTTAAATCTGTAAGTTCTTAACAGTTTTTCTCGTAAATGGTATACTTTTAAGAAAACATGTAAAAACGGAAAAGCTCCAATTGAAGGTGTCATTACCGCCTGAAAACGAAAAAGCGTCTATGACATTGTTGCACGTAAAACTTTCAATTCATAATTGTTTTTCACGCAAATGATCTTATTTTCAAAATATTTCCAAAAAACAGTTTTTCGTTACTTAAATTTGGGAAAATTAATTTAGAATCTTTTAGTTTATCGCCGATTTTCGCGTAATATAGATATTGTCCAAAACATTTGCAAAAATCGAAAAATCTTCTCTTTCAGCTGTTACTTATGGCCAAAATTTATTGTGATATGCCACTTTATGTAAAAAGCTGATGTTTGAAGTTTCATATCGATCAAACAATCCGTTTATGCTGTGAAACGGAATCTTTGTTAAAAAAAAACAGTTTTTTGTCAAAAATCATCATTTCAATATTGTGGCAAATTTTTATAATAATCTTTTAGTTTATAATTGTTTTTCTCTCCTTTGAAAGCTTTCACTTTTGGTGGACCGATTTCGGCCATAATTTACGGTATCTCAAAATTTGTAGAAAAAGCTTAAGTATGATGTTTCACCACAATCAATTAGTTCAAATGGGCTGTGCAGGGGCCGACTTTTTTTAACGGGGTTGCTTTATCAAAAATCGTCGTTTACTCTTAAATTTTGGAAAGCTGTGTTGTTGTAAAATTATTTTAGAATTGATTAGTTCATAAGAGTTTTTCTAGTAAATGATATACTTTTCAAAATATTTCCACGAAAAAGCTCTTATGGAGGTTGTCACTTCCGTTGGTCCGATTTGAACCAAAAATCATTTGGATCTCCCAATAATGATAATATTATGATCGTTGATGACTAATAAAAGACAACAATACCTTATCAGAGTTATTTAGTATAAAATTAAAAACGGGCTTCCCCTATCTCTCAATAAACATAAAAACAACGAAAAGATGAGATAAGAGATACTCGATCGGATGGAACGGGACAAGTTTTTTGGAGTTAATTTTTGGCGTTTACCGGTGATGGTTGTACGATTTATTTTGTTTTGCAAAATTTTGGTGCATAAAGAAACAATTTAATTTTGGAGATTGTTTTTTGATTTGCCAATTCGAAGGTCGATATGTATTGTATCGATAAAAACCAATGTGATTTACAGTTGGTGTATATTTTAATAATAAATCAAGCAATAATAATAAATAAAGGCGAGTTGCGAAATTATTTTATTTGTACCAAACGTCGGGAGGATAAATTTGACTATTTAAGTCCAAACAAAACCAAAAAAATGCATAGCGGGTCATTTAACACCCCCACTATTTTGTTTTTGTTACGTGCAAGCCTTATAAGCGCACGTGAGTACGTTGTTTCGATCGTGGATATACAACTACTCCATCTGTGATTCTCCGAATATATTACGGTTGGGTATAGAAATCGCCAAAGAAGTTAAGATAAAGTGGCCAATCCCAAAGGTTTTGTTTGGCTCCATTAACTTTCGTCGAACGTACTGCTCACAGTGCAGTTATTACTGATACCACGTCAGATCGATTTTTGGAATAAGAAAGTTTTATAGGGCAGCTACAACTGGATACAGCGTCAAAACTATTGGAGTACGAGGAAGTGATGAGCGAGAACCAGCACCGCCATTCCTACTCCGCCTGCAGGTTATAACTACGAAAATAATTTTGTCAGGTAACCTGTTATTTTTTTATGGTAAATTTTCTTTGTTTGATGTAAACTGAAAACCTATGCATACAGTATAAATGTCTTATAAGTGACTTCGGATTTGGCGGTAACGTAATTTTAGAAAAAAATACATATTTCGGAATGTTGTTTGTATGTGATTATTGTAAATGCAACATAATTTTGCACGCAGCTTCGAGCGTAAGCACGGATTCAAGTCAGCACTCGAATTCTCTTTTCTTCTTTCTCGCGATTAGTCTCACCTTGTATCAAATGTTAGTAGTGATGTCAGCCTAAATTATCCAAAGGCTAGTGATGGGCAACCTAGACGAATCGCGTGCTAGACGTAATCGGCTCAACATGTTAGACAGTGTTTCGGAACTTAGAACACGGCCGCGACGAGCCAACCCCGCAAATCATTACACAAATCGTTACACAATTTATGAGTAAAATTTTAGTATGAATTTTCATACCGATCACCAATCCGTCTGAGCTGTAGAGAACCAACAGACATTTAGTATGCAAGAAACCACATAGACACGCAGAGATTTTTTATACATCATTTTTTTGAATTCGGCGATTTAGCGAATGACAAATCTGGAAAACTCTTGACGTCAACATTTTTCATGATTACTTTACCTTATTTTATTACGTAAAAGAAAGTTTAATTTAATATTCCGTACATGGGTGAGCAAAACTAATTATTTAATATGCAAAATTCATCATCAGGTGACAATAAGTAGAGATTTACGAATATTTGTAAAGTTTAATATGATTAAAAGAAAACCATCAGAATAAATTTAAATTTCGATCCTGAGACACCATCGTCAGTAAAGCGTTCTTTGAATAATTATTTGAAGTTGGATCGCATTTTATAACCAAAATTTTCATGGCTGCAGTTTGCATAGATTCGAATTTGTCTACAAAATGTAAGCGATGGTCAGAGGATTTGGTAAAAAACTAGAACCTAGCTATTCAGACATCAAAATCGATATGAGATATAATTAATTTAAAAGAATGCAGAAAGAGTATCAGCAAATAAAATATTTATTACGTTAAATTTATGTTAAAGCTGTGTTGAAATCTGCACAAAAAATCATTTTTACAAATGACCTACCTAAGTTTATAATTTAATTCAAAATTATTAATGGAAATTTAAATATATATTCTAGATAAGTTTATGGGGCTGAAGAAAATTAATTATTTCTATTTTTATTAAATAATTATTATTAATTAATTCATTGAAGAGTTAAAATACATAATCGATTTGTTTGTATTGTTAATTGGTTGCAGTGGACACATGAAAATACATTGCATTAGTGGTAAAAGAGGTGTGAGGTGTTGGAGTTGTGCATTGGGTAGATATGGTTTTGCTAAATTGTTAAATTTAACAATTTGTGGTTAACAATGGAACTGAGAAGATGTCCAGGGTAGTGGTCGCTGTCGAGTGTGCTCAGACTGGTCACTGAGTTGGATGGGTGGATGCGGTGGTGGTAGTCTTCCGATGGTTCGCGGTAAAGATTTTGGTTACAGGGTATTTGGAAGTATTGAGTCGATGTCAAATTATAGATATTATTTATTCAGATTCAAAAATAATACTAATAATTTTTGTTTTAGAAAGCTGATTTTTCATCTAAACTATTTTTGACGTAAATGCCTACTAGCTGTAGTTCAAAGTTCTTCCAAGTTCCTATATATATATATATATATATATATATATATATATATATATATATATATATATATATATATATATATATATATATATATATATATATATATATATATATATATATATATATATATATATATATATATATATATATATATATATATATATATATATATATATATATATATATATATATATATATATATATATATATATATATATATATATATATATATATATATATATATATATATATAACCATTTTCTCCAACGTAAAAATCTGCTTTTTTATAGAATTTTGCAGATCTTTGTAGAATGTTTCTCGCGGGATAAAACCAAGTTCTTAATGAATGTATTTCATTAGTTGTTATAATGCTTCGGCCTTATATGGATACAATTTTACTTTTAGATAGCCCCACAAGAAAAATTTTGCGTCGGTCAAATCAGGCGATCTTAGTAGTCATCTCAAATTGTCGTTATTAGAAATTATCCGATGTGGAAATTGTTGCCTCAATTACTCAATTGAGCGTGCTTTATGGGCTGTTGAACCATCTTGTTGAAATTATATTTTGGCGTTTGGTGGCCATTCCGGAAATAAAAGATTTGAGAGTATTGTTCTATAACGTTCTCCAGTTATTGTTGATTTGCACCTCAATCATTTTCGAAAAAATAGGTCGATAATCTGTTCGGCGGCAATGGCACACCAAACAGTAACAAGAGTTGGGTTTGCCCTTGATGAACATTTTTTGAATTTTCTTATATCTAAAATCTGCAATTTTGTTTATTTATGAAACCGCTCAATAAAAATGCGCTTCGTCGGTCATCATTAAATTTTTAAAAAAGATTTCTTCATTCTCAACAATATTTAAAATTGTTCTACTGCATTACAAACGCAATGCGAGATCCCCAGGATTTTGGACTGCAACTGGGCCGATCGTCTTTTCGTTGTTCTCTTCGGGTTTTCTGCGACGCCTTTCCTCACAACATCAATATTTTTGACCCATCTGCCAATTCCAGTTCCCTACTTCTTGAATCTCCAACAGTCCCAAAATCAGCAAATTCATCACCAGCGAACCATTGGTTGGACTAGTCGGAGCAGTTCTTTCAACAGAGATACAATTTTAGATATTTACACAATTCTGTAGAATTCCATTATAACCCCCAAGTTTTATCTGTGAAACAGCAAAAAAAAGATTAAATATACGCAAAGAAGTTAAATATTTTTTCCATCATGTAGTACCCTGTAAAAAGCAAAAGTTTTAATGAAGAACAAACAATTTTTACAAAAAACAGCAAATTATTTTTTTTTATTTTACAATGTGACATAATTCAACCAACTTCATCCAAAACTTGTCTGAAGTAAGCTACGATATATTCTTTATATTATGAAATATGGTACAACCATTGCAGGTCAAAAAACTTGCGCCACTAGATCATTTCAACGTTTTTACATAATAAACCTAGTTTTTATGTTCTTCTTTAAGTTTCCCCCTACTATTTTTTCTGAGTCATTTTCGTGCTCTTGTTTATGACGTACCTGTGAGTGTTTTTCTGCAGTGAAAATGATATAAACTTACGTTTGTTAATTAGTTATTACTCGAAAGTGGTTTGTTGTAGATCGATACCTAAGAAAATGGGAAATAGTAGTTATTTTTGAGGTTGCAAACAAATTTTACTCTGATATACAGTATAGTTTTAAGGTGAATTTTCGTGTCACATTGTCAAATTTTACCTTTCTCGAAAAAAGGTTGAAAGAAATCAGGGACAATCCAAAATCTTAAAACATCTATACAGTGCCAAAAAAAATAGAGGCCAAAGAGGACATTTTCATGAGTAAGCGTGAAAACTGCGGTAGAAAACGGAAAACATCAAATAGAGTGGATCGGAAAAAGTCAGTGTTGTATTGGAAGACCGCCATCCACCAATTCGAAAAATCACCAATGCAATAATCAAGTTTGAAGTGAAAATATCGAAAATAACATTACGACGTCGTTTGAAAAAAAAATCAACTCATAGACATACGCCCACCAAAACAACGACTGGTTTGGGCCCGGCAGCATCAAAAATTCACAATTTTTTTATTGCTAATGACTTCATTCTTGAATCTTTCTACATAAGAAACTAACAAGAAGTGTTCAAATTTTAAGCTAATTACATTTTTTAAGTTTTAACCAATGTTAATACTTAATATTAGTGTTTAGAATTTAATTTAGACCCTACTTATAAGCGAAGTCTACACATTTACTGATTCGCCAGGTTCGCGGCTGTTTTAGTACATCTCGGGCAAATTCGTTGGGATGTCCCTGAAGTTTTGAGGAGTATTTCGAACTGAATTCCTTGATTGTTTCTTTAACGGTTTCAATACCAAGGTCGTCGTGTATGTTAGTATTTCGGATATACCTTGGTGCATTAGCAATAAATCGGAGTATTTTCGCTTGAGTTCGTTGGAGGGGTTCTCTATTTGATGTACTAGTGGATCTCCATTACTAAGTACCATCTATATTGGCTTGATTAACGCTTTATATAGTACGACCTTATTGTCTAATGATAAGTTAGATTTTCTTCCTATCAGCCGTGAGCGTTTGTTCAGCGTGAATGACATGCATTGATTTGTTTCCGTTTATTTTTATTCGCCAGATCTTGATCCTCATTTTTGCTCAGATAACCTTGCACATTTTTTGAGGCTGTTTGCGGGTTTTTGTGTGATACAAGGATGACTGTATCATCAGCATATATTGATCTTATTACATGGTCGGTAACAAGTAAGTCTGCCGTGTACAACAAGTATAAAATAAGCCGCTTCCTTGTGGAAATCCTGTGCTTATATCATGTAGGGAAGTTGTTGCACCATTTTGTTGGACCAGGTATTGTCTTTGGAGGAGATCGTTTTCCAGGCAGGAGCGCTTTAAGTTTGTATATTAGCCCATCGTGCAAAACTATGTCACATGCTTGTGCTATATCTATGAAGATAGCAGAACTGTATTGCTTTGCCTCAAAGGTCTGTCTGATTGCATTTACAATTCTATGCACTTGAACTATGGTACCATGTTGGTTTCGGAACGCAACTTGATGGTCTGGAATGATTCCAGGTTGCCATTCTGATTCTTGCTAATACTGATTTTAGTTTTTAACATTTTTTCACACAGCTTTGAGATTGTGGGAAGCTTATTGGTAAGACGAGATATGAGTTTCGTTTTTTCCTGGCTTATGTATCAATGCGATCAAAGATATCTTCCACATTTGAGGAATATGACTAGTTCACATGATCGTTTGCATTAAAAATGTAAGTTATTAGTTTTAAGCATTTGTCTGGTAATTCCTTTATCATTTTTTCAGTATTAACGTCCTAATCTGACGCCTTTTTTAGGCTAACGCAAGTTTTGATTATGTTCCTAACTTTCTTTCATTCAAACTTTATAGGTTTAAAAGATGAATCATCATCCATCTGGTGAGGCAGCACGATATTATTAGTTCCTTCGTGTGGTGAAAACCCGTCTTTAGATGTGCAGCGAAGGCATTGGCTTTTTGTTCATCGCTTCTCGCCAAATTTTCAGTTGGTATAGTTTAATCGGTGGATTTGATTTTGTAGGCCTTTTTAGGTTTTTTGTTACCTTCCCCAAATAATAATCAGTCTTCTCTGTTGCCGAGAGTTCACTTAAATAATTCTGGACACATTGGATAGCTCGATTTAATTTGCATTTCAACAATGGTGATTTAGTCTGTTGCCATTGCCGTCAAATTGTTCGCTTTTCTTCCTAGATTAGTGACTGAATATTATGAGATAATTTATTAATTTTTTCAGAACTCTTGATGATTAGTGAAGCCTTTTCTGCTGACATTTCCAGTGCCCCTTAAAGCTTTTCTGCAGCCACATCAATATCTGCTGGTGTTTTAGCGGGATGTCAAGATGGCAATTTTGTTCAACTAGTCTCCTACCTATATTGATTCCAATCAGTTCGTTTGGTTGTCAGACGATTCGGTGTTTGGTTACGCAGAAATCAATTAGATCAGCTGCTTTCTTTTTATCCATGGGTCAGTAAGTAGGATGACCGGTAGATAACAAAATCCAGTGAATGTTTCTCTATAGCTTCATTAAGTTGTTTGCCATTAGGCGTTGTTAGTCTTGAACCCCATTTAGTATGTTTGGCGATGTAATCACCCCCCGCGAGACTATTTATTACCCAGCTGACCAAAATAATCAATAAACTGCAATTTTTTTATAGCGTGATTTGGAGGGCAGTACACTGCTGATATCACGCAATTTAAAAACCATTCCTGCAGACAAATGCTCGTTGATTGGATATGATTTTTCTCATATATCATAAGTTCATAATGTTTTAATCTTCTCCTAAACAATACAGCAGTGCCACCGTGTGCTTTGCCATCCGGATGCTTAGTGTCATAAATAGAGTACCCATTGATTTTGAAGAAGTTCTTGATGGTGAAGCGTGTTTCAGATATTAACATTATGTCAATATTGTGCTTAATGAGAAATGCTTAAATCGCTGCTCTATGCTGCGCTAGGCCGTTTTGAAGAGAGTCATTCTTGATGTTTAACAATACCAGCATCAGCATGTCATATTCTGCATCATTAGATCCATGATTCTTTCCATCATCGCCTTGAAGCTTTGCATCATTCCAAATAGTTTGTTTAAATTTAATGAGATGTTACCTTCCTCATATGCTTCCTCGTTGCTCAGCTCGCTGTCTAGGATTAATTCTTCTTTTCAATTCAATATAAACTGAGCAACCTCTATAATTCGCTTTGTGGTTTCCATCGCTGGTACTGCATTTTCTGGCAGAAGCTTGAGTTTTATTTGTATCGCATTTCGTAGAATTATGGAGATCACAACAGATTACATGAACATCGCTCAAAGTGCAATAAGCTTTAGTGCGGCGGTATTCTTAGTACTTAACACACTAGTACTGGTCCAGTTCTTTTTCTGGGTTCTTCGACAGTAATTCTTCTAGAAGATATTTTAGATCATATATTTCATGCATCCCTTTGTTTTTTTTATTATCTGGTTCTAATTCCAGACGGAATATTGGCTCTGGCACCTTTTCCCGAGTTTTTGATCCACGAAGCTCTCAATTCCTTTTAACAATTTTGGTTTCTTTTATATTTCCTCGTTTAACCCCGAAAATATAAAAGTTACTCGCTGTTAAATTGTCGATGGTTCTTGATAAACCTCTATTTGATTCTTCCCTCAAATAGATTGGTGGCGATTTTTCAGTTGCTGATGTGTTATTTTTTGGTACAGCAGCTTCAGCAGCTTCATCGGCGTTTATTAAACTAGAAAACCGGTTGTCATGAGCCAATTCATCCGTGGCTAGCTTAGTGAATTTATTCACACTCGTATTGGCCGCTGATCTAAGCCTCCTCTTTTATTTGGGTTGCACAGTGGTATGCCTGGCTAAACCCGTTTGCACTAAACACTGACCACCATCACTGTTTATTTTATCAATTGTTCACTTTTTCAATTAATTCACTAGGTTCATTAACGTTTAGTTTTAATTCTGTTTGGATCAAATTTGCTTGCACCGCAATTTTTGCACGTTCGAGTATGTTGTGCGTGGTGTTTGGTAATCCGCTTGACGGTATTGCCCCCTGAAGGTTTTGCATAGTTATTTTAGTTGGTGAATGGGACACACGCATTATTGTATCACATTTTGCCACAAATAACACAGATTAATAACTAAAACACTAGCTTTATCCACATGTATATCACAGTTATGTATTATCAAGGAATTATAAAAGCACAATGAGACACAGAAAAATATTATATGTACTAACCCAGTTTGAGTAAAATCACTGTTTTATTTGAACACACAGAAATAAATGGAATTCACAATTTGCTAATTTTCAAATTTAAAAACAACAATTCTGTCTAGCTGTGTTCAAACATAAAAAATACTAACCAACTTTATTTTTCAATTCCTTAGGTTATATTTAACAACGAGTGCCGCTTAGAAGCGGTCACTGAATTTCTTAGTTTCGTGCGCAGGTGACCGGGCGAACGCTATAATGAGGACTGCCTGGAAAAGCGGGTCAAGTATCCACCCGTAATCGAGATTAAAAAAAATATTTATGTGATTTCCATGGGTGCGCAAGTATTTTGGTCAATGACTGTATAAAATGACCTCCCAGAACTAACTTATCAAAATACTTTTAGTAGTCCTCATTTAATTTTCAATGTGAACTTTGGGGGTGCCAACTTCACACGCCTGTAAATTAAATTAACAATAATAATGATTTGCCTTATCAATTTCAACATAGTAGATTAGTAGTGACGATAACTTTATAAAATCGATACTTAATAAGCACCCCTAAATCACATCCATTATCCCAAAGCTCAATTCCCTCGACAATTCGTGCTACATATTTCTTATTATATGCAGTACGTCAAGTGTTTACCCCACAAAAATTTTAATACCACTTTATTTATGACACATAAAGTAAATTTTGTATATGTGTGTATACCATTTCAAGTCGTGTGCTTTTATTTGTGTAAAATGCCTTTGTAACATGTGTGTAAGTCTACGGTGTGAGCAAAGCCATCATACATCTTCAAAAAATAAATTTTCTTAAAACAAAAAAAGAAATTTTAAGTATTAATAATCCATCCATTCATATAATAAATAAATAATAAATAAGATAAATAAATTTTATATATTACGGATGTTCTCGTACAACAGATCGCTCAAAAAGTGAAGAAAAAGCTCTGCCATTATTATTTAAAGATTAAATTTTAAAACAAACACGATGTTGTATTGTTATGTGCTTCTGTATAGAACCGATACATAATAGCAGGAAATTAGGTGTTGTAGGGTTTTCTTGTTCTCCTTTCACAGTACCGAAAATAGATTAATGTGTATGGTAAAAAAATGACGACGGGAAATTCTGAAAATAAAAAAAAAAACATTTTGTTGAGTGATGTAGGTTTTTCATGTCATGGATAAATTGTAGATGTAATGTGCAGAACTGAAGAATATATTATGTATTATTAAGGTCATAACAATATTTTTATTCGCCATCTACTCTTATTTATTTTGTGCTGGGGTTTGTTATAATATTTAGATAAAATCGTAAAAAATGCAAAGTAAATAAGCTTTGGTTGAAAATCAAAATTTGAAGATGCGAGCTTTTTCTCTCGCTCCGCCATCCATGCATGCCTGCCTACATATTGTATAATATAATGAAGAATGAACGATGATGATTTTTAATTTTTATTCATTTCGTTTATTTAATAATAATAATAAATTTTGTTGGCTGGTGTTATAAAATTGGATTTTTTGTGTGTGTTTTGTGATTAAAATGTTTTGGGTGTGGTTTTTTCATAATTCAATGATGTAGAGGGATCTTGTTTTTCATCATAAATTCTAAAGATTTACATAACAGCAGTTATGAGTTTTCATTTTTTGGGCGTGGGTGCTTTATAAAACATGTCAAATTTATTTAACATAAATGTTTGAGTGGCTTTTTTTTAAGTGCTTATTATTAATAATGATGATGATGACGCCAATAAAATGTGCTTTTTGGATACATGTATATCGATTACATATACAGATATAATATTGTTTTCCGCACACACAGGTACATGACACAGGCATCACATTTTCCTGTTTAATATTTATGTGTACCCAGAACCAACAGAAAATGTAAATAAATAAATCAACAAAAATTTGTTTGTATACTTTTTTTAATTAAAATTTTATTTAAATATCAACTTTTAAAAATTCATAGAGGTGGAAAACAGCTTTGAAATTACGTCAAGTTGAATACAAAACGAACTTTTCACTGTATATAGGTATATAGTTTATATTGTAAAGGATAAACACATTTCACATAAAAAATATCGCTCAAGTTTGTTTTCCTGTACGAGATAAATAGCGCAAATAATTGCAAAAGGTTATAAAGTTAAATAAAAATTATGTATAGTAGTATCTAGGACACAGCTTGTTTGATATTGATACGAAAAAACCGGTGTGTAAACACACCTAAACCATCGCTCGATATTATACAGTTTAGTTGTCGGTACTGCGTTTTATGTAGAAAGTTTTTTTTTATAGTGCTTGTATCTTGAGCTTTTTAGCAGTACACGATAATTTTATGTGTGCTTACTACCACCAGAAAGTTAATTTTTTAAACGACAATATTTTATGTATCTTAACGCTAAACCATTAATTTTAAGTGTGGTGTTCGTAGTTTTTTCGTTTTGTTTTAAGAAAGTTTTGTGTAACAACAAGTTTTTAATTTATTGCGTAATTAATTTATAAATTTTTAAAATGAAAAAAGGATGCTAGCTGGTCTGAAACGAACCTTTTTCTTGTTGATTGTCTATTAAATCCCAGTATAATCTGAAATGTAATACCTGGTTCCCGACATTATTTTACCTTCACGAATGTACACAGATCTCCAACAACAACATACATCTTCGAACATATCGAAGTTACGCTGGCTTTGATTGGTACCCAAGTAACAAAATGAAACCAAATTTCGAAAAGCTAAATTTAATTTAATTGTTTATGTAGCTAGTGTTTTAGAAACGGTTCCATCATGCCTTGAACTTCCTATAATTTTGACGTTTTCGAACGATTTTTATGAAACCATTTTGACACTAGTAAAAGTTTTGAAAATGGTTTCCAAATACCAAAAAATTGACTGATTACTTCGAAGTAAATTGTAAACGTAAGTAGTAACTTAACGATTTAACACCTCATAAAATAATTCGCTAACTCTGTGTGTGTTTAGTTTAAATTTATATGCACAAAGAACTAAGGTGTATTTTTATATTTTGGGAACTTTTATAAACTATTTTTGATTAACTTATGAAAGATTCTGAGGATAATTTGTTGTGTTCTTTAGTTTTTTAAAGGCGGTGCAAAAATAGTGTTTTTAGTTGTTGTTTAAGGTACTATTCCACTAAAACAGCGTGCAATTTTGTATGTGACCCGTACATCAGTATTTTTTCTGAATTATTTTGTTGTAGTTGAGTGGTTGCAATAATTATAAATAACAAGTTTCAAACAAAGTATTTTGTATGACAACAAAACTGACAAAAATTCCCCCACTCTCAACAAACTTTTATTTTCTTTATATTTTTATGGTAGTTTTATAAATTGTTTGTGCGCGGTGCGTCCCCACGTTTGATGAGACGCTGACACAATTTTCTAAAATTGAACCAAAATTCTCGAAAGTTTGCGAAAAAGCACCAGTGGATGATTTGTGTTGTGATAAATGTGCCGATGATGTCGATGAAAAAATTCATCGATATCAGGTTTTAATCGCACTGATGCTTCCGAGTCAACAAAGGATGCAACCACTCACGCGACCATGCAACGATTACGAGAATACGGATTAAAACCATCTCACCTAATCGAGACTGATGTTCGAACGCTCGAGAAACTACTAGAACCGGTCTCGTTTTATAAAAATAAATCTAAGCATATAATGAAAACATCACAAATCCTGTTGAATGAATACGATGGTAATATCCTGGATAGAATTACCAATCTCAGTGCGATATCGCGTTTTGGTATTGTTAAAGGGAATTTTCGCAAAAATGCGAAGGATGCGCCATATTATAAAGTGCGACAAATTTTATTAAATTCAACCGAATTCAAAGTCAAAGAGAACTGTTGTGGTCTGAACTCAGAGATAAGTTGAACTCAGAAGATCCACCAACAAAATCGGGGGTGAGGAAAGTTATGGATTTTACATTTTTGAGCTTTTAGGTATGGAAGGATTATAAGTATTATATAAAAGGTAACCTAAAATCGAACAAAAAAGTAGTAACTGGAACGGGTGGCGGCTCAAACAAAAGCAATAAGTTTTCGAACTTAGAAGAACAGGTATTACAATTACTAGATTTAAACGCAGAGGCTGGTATTTTTGGAGCGAAAACCTTTGGAGTCCCTCACAGCGATGATTGTCATGCTTTGTCACCACTAGAAGCGAACCGCATTGCTCAACAAACATAGTAAGTAACCAAGACGGGGTCCTTAGTTGGGGCAATATAGAATTTCTTAATCTTTACCAACCAATCAACGAGGACATACATAATGGTGAAGAACAAAATACAAGTTATGTACCTGCCAGAAAACGGAGATCTAATTTAAACTTACTATAAAATCAATTTGATTGTCAAAAACAGTTCCATAAAGAATCTTTAAAATTTTATGAAGAATCTTTGAAATATTAAAAAGGAAACTCGAGATCCCTAAAAGATATTTATAGATTGAAAGAAAAAAAAATTGGTTATTGGATGAAAAATTTCAAAGTGAGAAAATGGATCGTTTAGAGCAACAGAAACTAGAAATTAAGGCTGAATTACTCTGATCGATTTTGCTTCTCTTAGAAGATTTGATGAGTTTGTATCGGCAATATCGGCAACGTCATAGTGGAAATGTTCTTCTGCTACGAACAGCGACTCATCAAATTCAACATTCCGCTGTATACATAAATTGTGTAGCATATAAGACACATTTTTAATTTGAGCGGCTTTGTTTGGCTTATAATGCAGTTCACATTCTAAATGGAGCTCGTTGAATTTGGCTTCGTTTGAGAATTCCACAGATTTTTTGTAAGGGGTTATTAACCATGGCTCCAGTTCATATGCAAAGTCACCTAAAACAACAACAAATAACAATATAGTTGTAAAATATTGATTTATACCTAATATCCCTGATGATTTTTTGCCAGCCCTGCCTTGATTTTCCAAATAATCTCGTTCGGTGCTAATTGACCAAACAAACGAATCATTTGAATAGCTCCCATGATTCATTACACGTCTGCAATAAATTTAATATTTCTAACCGAAGAACAAAATTACGAATTTCAATCCTTACAGCCATCGGTCGGTCGAATAATGTTGATGTGGATTCCATCTATACACCCAATGATTCTTTTGAAGCCAGTTTTCAAATACTCGTAGTAATGATGTTTGTTTTTATGATTTTCTTCTTCGGTTTGGACATAGTTTATAAATGAACCGCACAATAATTCCAAAATATTAAGTACCTCTGCCATTACAACAGAAACTGTTGGTTGAGCCATCCCTACTAAACAATCTTGACCGATCGATTGTTGAACCGTGAACTAAGAAACGCAAAGTAGCTGCCAGCTTCAAAATTGGTGGAATGTACCTGCTATTTTTTCCTTTGTTAAATTTTAGAGTTATCTCTTCCAGTAAAAATCTAAACGTTTCTTTGGAAAGTCTAAAAAGAGTTTTAAATCTAATATAAAAAAAGAAAACCCAATTAACAAATCGTTTCAAACAAAATAGTTCTTGTATATGGTTAAGGTTTACTTAAATTTTTTCCAGGATTTCTAGAGGACACGATGTGTTTCGTACAAAATTTCGTTTTAAACTTGTTGAAGCATCTTCACCAGTCTCATAATTTGGGGAAAAAATAGAGCTACGCAATCTATTAAATAACATAAAATACAAATCACTCTTTTAAGGTTTTTTAAATGACAATTAAATAACCTAAAATTTTGACAATTTGATTTTATTTCACCAAAAAAAATATTTCCCTCAAAAATATCCCTAAGGAAATGCGATAAGCGATATTCTGATTTCCTAATACTGACGTGAGAAGCGAATCGCATCCGCAAAATCGCAAAAAATGCGAAATGAGATCGGTTTCATAATAGGTCCCCTGCGGAGTTGGTCCGAAAATGGCACACATTTGTATGAATTTGACATGGAATCAATTTACTAGGGTTAGGCTTAATATATATATATATATATATATATATATATATATATATATATATATATATATATATATATATATATATATATATATATATATATTTATATGTGTATATATATATATATATATATATATATATATATATATATATATATATATATATATATATATATATATATATATATATATATATATATATATATGTCCATCGAATTGCAAATCGTTTGAAGTCGGTGGAGAAGGCCACCAAAGATTCCATTGTGTGATACCTGTTTAATTAATGATATTTGCCCATCCAGAGAGTACAAAAAAAATCACCAAAGAAAAAATAAGTCACTTCATAAGAAATACAAAAGTACATTCGTGTCCGTCACGCAAGCCGGAACCATATCAGCCGGAACCAAGCAAGTTTCGGCTTCAAATAGCACAATGCGTCGAGCATCATTGTGCACTATATGCTTTTTCAGCCGGAACCTTATAAATCCAGAAACATGCGATTTTTCGGAGAAGAAAACCTTACAAATGTGTTTTTTAAGCCAGAATCTTATAATATCAGTCATAACATGATAAAGCCAAATATAACAGCCAAACTATGGCATAAATATCACGATGTATTTGAATCATTGTGTACTGTATAATTTTGCAATTTGAACATTACAAATCCAGAAACATACTATTTTTCGGAACCATTCCCTCTAGCACGGTATATTGTGCATCATTGTGCACTATGCGCTTTTTCAGCTGAAACCGTATAATTCTAGTCCGAACCTGATAAAGCTAGCCAGAACCATACTACACCCAAACCAACTATATCACAAGTAGCACGATGCATTGTGCATCATTATGCAATATATAATTTTGCAGCTGAACCAGTTAATGCCATCCAGAACCGAAATAATTTTGGCGCTAGCACAATGGTCGCAGTGCAATTTAGATGTTAGTGCAATATATGAGGTTTCCAGAACGATCAAACCGTTATGCACCACAATGCCAACCCAACCAGAACCCGCAAAGCAGGAACCATATGAAGTCGGTGTGAACCATTCGGAGCAATAAATAATGAGCATGCTTGATGGTCATTGCGAACTAGCTAAATGTCCAACTGGAATTATTTTGGGCACATTATAATTCCTGATCCGCTAAAAGTTTTAATTAAATAAAAAGTTTAAGCAAAAAAACCAAATATAACTAAAATCGTAAATGTCAGGGAAATAATATTTTATTTTCTAATAATTTATTGATTATTTTTTATATTTAATCGTTTAGTGAAGAAATTTGTTTGATTTTGTTTCTGTTAAATAGAACAGCATGTAGACAAGCATTTTGTATGAAGTGTTGGTGTTTGTCTTGGCTTTTTGCAAATCGTCGTATTGCAAATTACACCGTGCAAATTGAACAATTCATCACCTAAATTGAGCAATCTGGTTAAGTCACTTACAGTAACCTTTTGCTGTTTTTTAGTGGATCTAGTGGCCGGACCTCCAGTGTTATTACACTATTGTACTTTATTTACATTATGTAAGCTGCCACAGCTACAGTAAGATTCCCGAATATTTATCTTTATTGAGTTGCTCTCATTTTTCGAATTGAGTTCATTAACGTCTGTTGACAGCAATGGCAACTTTCTTTCGAGTTTAGGTTCACACTTATCACAAATTTGTTCAATATTGACACAGAAAGTAACATCATCGTTAAAAGTACAAAGATCTTCAAAAAATCCTCCAATTGATGATTTACGATTTTTCAACCGAGTTGAAAAAAGTACTCTCTCAATGAACATGCATGTGCATTTGTTGAAAGAAGCCTCTGCCCAAACATTTTCGAAACAACTTTTGGACATTGGAGACGGCAAAATTCTAATTGATCACTCAACAAATGAGATTACGTTTCCGCCAAACTTTTGCCAAATGAAGCCAAGTATTCAGACCGTTGTTGACAAGGTATTCCCAAACTTGAGTTGCAACTACAAAAATCCGGATTGGATATGCGAACGAGCAATTTTGGCCCCAAAAAATGATGATTTGAATTCAAATGGCCCGGAAAACCAATCAAATACAAATTAATTGACACAGTGATGGATGCTTAACAAGTAGTCAATTATCCAACCGAATTTTTAAATTCAATGAAGCCACCAGTCATGTAAATATAAAGGGGAAGATGTGCTGATTCCACGCATACCGATGATTTCAAATGGTTTACCCTTCGATTTCAAGCGGCTACAGTTGCCATTGCGTCTGGCCTTCGCAATCATCATCAACAAAACACAAGGGCAATCGTTGGCTATTGCTGGTGTGAATTTGACAAACTCATGTTTTTCACCCGGCCAATTGTATGTTGCTTGCTGTCGAGTTGGCACACCAAAAAATCTATTCATTTATGCACCACATTATAAAACCAAATACATTGCTTTTTCCCCTAGCATTACGATAAAAAATATATGTTCTTTATTTTGGACGCAGCAACGCGGGCCGGGTACAGCTAGTTTTTCATATAAAATGGAAAAGTTCAATACAACCATAGTAACACGTGGATAAAGATAAGGCTCTAATATTGAATATTTGGAAATGGACTGCTTTTATGTTGGACAAAAAATATGCTAACTTTTAGGCCCAAATTCCCGTTGGATGCTTATGTGGTTTTTGTAAACCTGCTGATATGTAATCGCTATGTGCAACTAATACGATTTTCTACCAGGATTTACAATGTAACACAATTTTTTTAAATATTACATTTGTTATCTGTATAATATCACATTTCCAATTTAGTAACTTTTAGAGATAATTTTAGCTTTCTCATATCAATTAATACAAATTTTGTAGATATATAGATGAAAAAATTATTTCGGAATTAGATCTGCGTTTTCCATACAATTATGATATTTTTTCGGGATGGGTTTTCGGGCCAGCTTCACATATGTCTCTAGAGATATTATGTTCATGGTTACTAAAACAGCAACAAAAAATTAATTGGCATTAACCTGATTTACATTTCTTAACAACAACGACAAATTGTATTGTACATTCTAAGAAACTGGACACTTAAAGTAATATAAATGTTCTATCTTATATGACCTAACGAAGTAATAATAAAATAAGAAAGTGAAAAAGGTAAAAAATTATGATGATGATGATGATGATCGCCATCATTTTCATAACGATGTGAATTAGTATGCATATAAAGAGACAATACATGTACCGAAGTAATATAGCAAGACAACAAGTAAGAAAAATTATTAAATTTGTCAAAAGGTACTAAGCTGAGTGGTAAAATACAAGATCCTTGACAACAAAATGTACAACACACATTTTTATCCATTACATGGTATATTTAAGATTAAATGGATACATTTATATAAGATTAAAGTATATAGAGTATAGAAAAATATAAAATTTAACATTTTTTTTGGACCACTTTACGAGTATGTACACATTTTGTTCAATGTTGTGTATTTTCTGTAAGATATGTGTGTGATTAGAAAAATTGTCCAAACGAAATCATTTCTCTGTTCTGCTCTACTCGGTGTAATATAATATCCTTCTGTTATCACATTTGTTAAAAAATAAAAAATAAAGACGAAGAACTTTACTCATGTGTCGTTCTTTCACTATCTGGGCTACCATTTGTGTGTGTTCACCGTAATACCCTTAATCTCTTCTCATATAAGTTTTCACATTTTTTTTTGTTGGTAAAATGGAAATGAATTTTTAAAGGTAATTGTCTTACTGTATTAACACGATATTTGTACGTATGTAATGTACCGAAAGCTCTAACTCTCAAAAGCTGTAGATAATATAATTACGTCAGGAAATATCTTTTTACTGGAACAAAATAAACGTTATTTGAATAAATTATGATGTCGGGGGCCTACATTTTAGAAACAGGTTTGTATGACGGTCGATCGTGTGTAATGTAAATTTAATCGTCTAAAGATGATACGCATTCTAACTATTTAAACAGTGTGACAATATTTAAACGAGCAAATTAAAATGGATTCTGATCATTTTCTAGATTAGGCAGAAGGCGTCGACTGTAAAGTTTACATTTCAATCGCGTGTCTAATTTGAGTAAACTCAAACTCCTACACATATATTGTGATAAAAGAAACAGCCTTTTATAATTGGTGACCCCGACGTAATTTTATAACAGAAGCACCACATTATTTGCGTGCAACTAATACACATCATTCTACGTCATTCGAGTGCTGAATTGACATCCAAGGTAATTCGGAATTGGGCCGTTGGTTTAAAAAAAATTTTTTGGATGGAACAATCAGGACAAATTTCAACAGCAGTGACAAGGCAGCGGGCGAGCCAACAGGACACCAGGCGTCAGAATTTTTTATTTTGGAAATTTCTAAATTGTAAACGAAGGTTGACCGAGGTGAGTAATTTTCTTTTCATATTTTTATTTGGGTTCATTTCGACCAAAAAAATAAAAAATAAAGCTTCGATTTAAAAATTAAAATTATTTCGGCATTTATTTATTTTTTTTTTTTTTTTCGCCAACTCGTTTTGTATTTTTGTTCGCGTATTTATTTAAAGTTTGTAAATGTCGTCCGATACTCCATCTAACTCTCCGGTCAATGAGGAGGTTTATGGAGATGCAAGCTCCGTGGACACTGCTTGTCCGCCACAAGGTATGCAAAATTTATTGGCGGAACAATTTCAATTGTTCCTTCAATCTCAAAATTTATTCCGAGATCCACGAGTTGCTCAGTCGTCTGGGCAGTCTGGTTCGGGACCTGGTTGGGCTGGGGTCCAAAATCCAAATTTGGAGATTGGAGCAGTTCGATTCCGACCTCCGCAACCGTTGTACGGTCAGAATCCGGCCGTTTGGTTCACGATAATGGAATCGCAGTTTGCTGTGGCGAACATCAGATCGGAGACCACCAGGTTCTCGCACGCAGTGGAGGCGTTGGACGCAAGACTCCACGATCGTTTCGCGGATTTAATTCTCCGCGATAAGGGTTCGCTTCCTTATTCGGTTGTCAAAGAGGAAGTGATTCGTGTGTTGGGCGAGTCAGAGATGTCACGTTTGAACAACGTCCTGACAAACCTGACTTTGGGGGATAAAAAGCCGTCGCAGTTGCTGAGCCAGATCCGATTGAACGCTGGCAGTAACTTTAATGACAAGTTACTCAGACAACTTACCGGACAAGTGGTGCAGTGGTTAAAGCTTCGGCACTTGGACCGGGAGGTGCTGGGTTCGAATCCCATCAGAGGCTAGATGCAAAATCGAATTTTCATCATCGATTACGATCGGTGATGCTAATAAATACAACTAAGACTCTCTGATGGAGTGCAGAATTCCGTGTCACGTGCCGGCCCACCTTCCATGTCAATGTACAGGTTGACATGGAGCTTGCAATGTGCAGGTGGTATACTGTAGTTGTGTGAGTAGGTGAAGTAGGTGGGTTAATGATGTGGAGTGAATGAGTGGTATCACAACGGGCCTAAAAATTGGCCTAAGTGTGCAGTAAGCAACCACTGAAACCTAAAAAAAACCTAACCTACTCAGACAACTTTGGATGAAGAGGTTGCCTTCGCAGGTTCAAGTTATCCTGGCAACGTTTGAAAATGACGTAACGTTAGATGTGTTGGCAGCTCGCGCAGATAACATGATGGATGTGATGCCACCGTTAGGGTTAAATGCCGTTAAATCGTGCAATCCTTACGGTCAATCCTTGTCTGCAGCATCTAACGGATACGTCAATCCAACCGGCATTTCTGATGCATCTAATTTAGACTAAAAATTAGTTAACCCTAGATCTCGATCTCGTTCTAACAATAGAAATCGAACAAATTCTCGTTCGAGATCTAGAGGTCGGGTTAACCCAAAATTCGATTTGTGGTTTTTATCACTTTAGGTTCAGTGACAAAGCGCAGAAATGTCAGGTTGGTTGTAAATTATATGATAAAACCTGCGGAGGTCAGTCGATCAAAAAGGATTTTTAAATGTTCATCAGGACATGACGACTGTCACTGATGTACCTGCTACCAGTAGTCTATTAATACAAGATTTAAATTCTAGAGTTGAATTTCTAATAGACACTGGTGCTGACGTTTCGGTTGTTCTACTTAAAATTTGTCACATTCCGCAGGCCTTAACCACTTCCAAATTATTCACTGCGAAAAATTCTAAATTTAGATTTTGGGTTACGGCGTAATTTCAAGTGGGGATTTATAGTGGCAGATGTTTCGCTGCCCATTATTGGAGCTGACTTCCTTAAAAGTACTGGTTTGATAGTTGATCTTGGCAAACACCGTCTTCTAGATCCAACGACATCTTTGTTTACGATTGGATCTATAACTTTCACAGCCGAGTCAACACTGTCTCAACTAGACAAATCTCAGGTGAATAATCATATCCAGCAACTTCTTTTTAAATTTTCTGAAATTATTGCAAACTCCCTAAACGTCAAACCAGTTAGGCATATGATCACTCATCGGCTGGAAACTTTTGACCACCGGTTTCCTGTAAAACTAAACTTTTGGCACCCGATAAATTAACGATTGCTAAAACAGGAATTCGAGAATCTGATGGCACTAGGAATTTGTCGTCCGAGTAATAGTGCATGGCCTAGTCCTTTGCATCTTGTATTGAAGAAAAACGGAGATTGGAGACCATGTGGGATTACCGAAGTCTGAATCGTGTTACTATTCCAGATCGCTATCCCATTCCACATCTTCAAGATTTTTCGTACCAACTTGAAGGATGTACTGTTTTTTCGACTCTTGATCTTGTTCAAGCGTATCATCAAATCCCTATTGAACCGTCTGATATTCCAAAAACCGCTATTGTGACTCCTTTCGGTTTATTTGAATTCACAAAAATGACTTTTTGGTCTCAGGAATGCAGCGCAAACTTTTCAGAGATTCGTGCATTCCGTATTGTTGGGACTTAATTTCGCATTTATCTACTTAGGTGATATTCTGATAGCGTCTAAAACTCTCGAGGAACATCACGCGCATCTCGAGCTAGTTTCCCAAAAATTATCAGACAACCAAACGCCACGGCTGATCAAATTTTATTTAATGATTTTCTTAAAGGTTATAAGAAAAATAGTAAACTTTCAATTAATTGGTCAGCAGAGTGCATTGATGCCTTCAACAATTGTAAGGAGAAGTTGTGTAAAGCTACTCTGCTTGCACATCCTTCGTCTACGGCTAAACTCGCTATCATGGTAGACGCTTCGGACACAGCTATCGGCGCAGTAGTACAACAGTATATCGGCGATATTTGGCAACCACTTAGCATCTTCTCGTTCGTCTTAATGAAACGCAAACAAGATATAGTGCTTATGTCAGAGAGTTGATAGCGAGCGTACTCTGGCATCAAGCATTTCAGATATCTTTTGGAAGGACGACAGTTTACGTTGTTCACGGGCCATAAACCACTTGTCTACGCTTTTTGTTAGAATCCGAAAAAAGCGTCACCGCGTCAATTTCGACATTTGGATTTCATCGGACAGTTCACTACCGACATCCAACACATTTCATGGATAATGTCGTTGCAGATACACTTTCCTGCATTAATCTAATTTCGATACCTGAAAGTATAGATTATGCGCAAATTGCGGATGCCGAAACCAATGATGTCGAGCTAAAAGATCTGATGCGCGATAATTAAACTTTAAAGTTTGTACAAGTTCCGTTGAGTTTTAACTCTAGCAAAACTCTATATTGCGATATTTCGACAGCTAATCAAAGACCTTTTATTCCAATTGATTTTCGAAAAAAAGTTTTTGAAGCCTTTCACAATCTTTCGCATCCTGGAATTAAAGCAACAGTTAAATTATTGACTAAAAACGTCATCTGGCCCTCCATCACGAAAGATTCAAAAACTATGGCACAATCCTGTTTAGCTTGTCAGAAATCCAAAATTTTGAGACACCACCGTTTCACCTCTCGGATCTTATCAATTAACTTCGCAGCGCTTCGCAGAAATTCACTTAGACATCATTGGTCCTTTGCCTATTTCTGACAATCAGCGGTATTGCGTTACATTAATCGACAAGTATTCGAGGTGGGCTGAGGCAGTTCCAGTTCCTGATATTACTGCAGCTACTGTCGCTTCTGTGGTATACTCTACATGGATTTCGCGCGTCGGGGTACCAAACGTCATAGTAATCGACCAAGGTTCGCAGTTTGAGTCTTGTCGTTTTAGTGAATTGGCAGCGTTGATTGGATTCAGGCGAGTAAGAACGACGGCTTATAACCCAAACTCCAACGGTATGGTTGAGAGATGGCATAGAACATTAAAGTCTGCAATCATGTGTCACGAACGAGCTGATTGGGTAATGTTCTTGCCAACCGTACTTATAGGTTTACGCACGTTATATAGTGAGGAACTTAAACTTCTCCTGCTGAACTTGTTTATGAAAGTACGTTACGAGTGCCTGGTCAATATCTAAATTCTTTTTCGTCAGATAATATTCATCAGACAAATTTTGTCAACAATCTTAAAAAACATTTTGATGAAATAAGACCGTCTCCGGCTACCAGGCACTCTAATGTAAAAAATTTCATAAACCAGGAACTTTCTACGTGTTTTTAAGGTCGGATTTTGTGCGTAAATCGTTGCAACCACCTTATTCAGGACTCTTTAAAGTTCTCAAAAGAGGGGATAAGTTCTTCACTATTGACGTAAACGGCAGGTCGAGCGTGGTATCTTTGGATCGCCTCAAACCGTGTTTCACGGAGAATGCAGACATCGTGGGATCGATTCCGGCGACCCCGCTGGGTGAGAGAACTTCGGATAACGCGCCGGGTTCTGATCGTACAAACGTGTTAAAAAAGGTTCATTTCAATCTTCCACCAAAGGAACCAGTTCAAACCAGGACTGGAAGAACAAATAGACCACCAACACGTTACGACTGAAAGCAGCTTCTGGATTATGCATTTTTATGAATTCTTCCGAATTCATTGGGGAGGGAGTATTGTGGCGATGTTTACAAATATTCACATCAAATTAATTGTCAAAATTCCAAATCCCAATGAACTCATTTAAAAGAACTGATCACAATGTAAAACAAGGTGCTCGAAAAGGTATTTTCGGTTGACTATATTATCCGGACCCATTCCAGAAAGGAATTAAAGTTTGTCAAAAACCATATTTAAATATTTTGGACGTAACGAAGGGTCAAGTACGAAATATAAACAAAGCGAATTTTCATACAGAAAAAGCTACAATGGAAAGGCAAGGCGGTGACAGAAAAACTGCATGCACTACCGTCGTAACCAAATTTCGCATCGACAATATTTGCCTATGGTGATTCTCCAATAATAAATAGTGGCTTTAATTTAAAAAAGAAGACGCCGAAACCGAAATCAAATCTAACTCTTTTAGAATTGTTTTCGATACAAATTTTAATTAAGGTCTGCAGCCACCTGCTACTGATATGTGATCGACATGCCTTCGATACAATGAGCAGCTCGAATTTGAAAAAGGTATGCAGAAGAAGCAAAAACTGGAGCAAAGGTCAGAAGTAACGCTTTCTCAACTCTTCATAATAAGAAGGCTCTAGGGATGGGAGGGATTATTAATCATATCTTTTAATTGTCAAAATAATATTTCGTTTAGCAAAAGTCGCTGATCGAATTTATTTAGAATGGATATTAGCACCGGGCATTCATCGTTTACTTCACACAATGTATTTTTATACTATTGGATGGAAAATTGGTACGGCAAAGGATCGAAAGAGCTCACCTCGTCAGTTATCACAAGTTTTGTCATTTAGATTTATCTAACGTGCAAATAATTCGTTTAGTGACTGATGGAGGTGCTGGAATGTGCCAATGTTGGTTATTAAAAGTTGCTCCGAGAAACGTGTTAACCGTTGAGTTGGTATTTCTAGTGCCGGGCATGCATACATTCGAATATTTAGAAATATATATGGGACGCGGAACTATTATAAACGTAGGAAGTGATAACTGCCCTACTTTTGATTGTTAAACAGAAATTAGTAAAATCTTAAAGCCAACATCGAATTGGTATTTTATGTTCAAGCAATGCGCGAGATTTATATTAAATAAAAATAAGAACAACACGTCTGAAACCTTTCAATAAATCGGACGTCGGAGCTTTTAAACCAATCAATAAAGGAGGTGAAAAATCTCGCTATAACATGGAATTATAAAGACTTACTAATGGCGTCAAAATAATAGAAATAATAGAAGCACAAAATGATCAATTCGAAGTTTTATAAAGCTGTTATAGACGACAATCAACATCAAATGGAAGCAGACAACGGGGTTCGCTTTTTCCGTTATTTTTACGTCCGTTGCCGCAGTCATTCCGAGAATGTACGGCCATAGGACCGATTTTATCACCATCTGCACATTGCATAGCACCATGCCAGCCTATACTAGTTTGCAAGATGGGTCGGCCGTGAGTTTTGCACCCCGCCAGGGGATTATAGTCGTAATCTGTTAATGAAAATTCCCTTTGGCACTTTGCCCCTATCGATAAACCTTTAATTCAATAAAATAAATTAAATTACGACAAATTATTTATTCCTAAAATGTGCCTTTTATGTGTTAATTTATGAAAAATAAATAATTAATTATATTCAAAGTTCATTTAGATAATAATAAAACAAAATTAATAAAAATAAAACGAAAAGCCATCGAAGGCCGTTAAATCTTTTATTGGTTAGGTCGGTATCAGTTGCTATATTGTTTAAGTTAAATAAAAATGTTTTGATTAGAATCGGTGGAGGTGACTATTTTTCAGATAAAATATTGGTTCATGTTTGTATAAATTGTTACTAAATTTGCCTCTCTTGTTAATTTTTTATTAGTAAAAATGATACCAAAAAAAATCTATTGTACACGTAACCGAGATATCAAAGCAGACGAAACCCGTAAGAGCAGCTAAAACACCTAAGCAGCATGTCATACAAAATTGAAAAGTTCGACGCCGACATTTTTCTTTAAAAGCTGCACATACACTTCAAGAGATGCAAAACTTGCTGCTTAGTTCGAACTCAATAAATGGGGCAACATAAACACATTCTGAAACAACGCAACAACGTGACTGTTCGTATCTAGGGTTCTGAAAAATTTGATCTTAGATTGTTACTCCAAAAATGAGACGGAAAAAAACCCATTTGAAGACATTAGAACGACTGCAATTAGCGGAGGAGTCAAATGTTGCAAAACGTGGCAGGAAGCAGCAAAGGAGAAAGAATATCATCTAGATTATTCAATTTAGCAAAGAACATTGAAAGACCCTAAATCGTATCCTATGCCTGCCCAAATGAGAAAGCATTTTGCATATAGTTGTGTCTTTTCCTCGTCATTTGACCTTTTGTTGCTTTTTCCTATGAAAATAGGAAAAAAACATGACTGAAGATACGAGTTTATGAATCGTATGCTTTAAAGGAAATTCAATTCGTTTAAGTATACTAGGATTTACTCTGGAGTGTTTAAACATACCCAATTACCTAATATTGACTACGTCCTATTTAAAATTAAAGAAGAGAATGAGGTAGGCGAAAATATGATCTCTCCTTTTAACTCGTAGACAACATCGACTACACGCGTATTCCATTAGAATTTAAAATGTAAAACCAATGTCGTTCTTCCTTTAATCAAATGTAAAGATGAGGTAAAATTAAATTTTAAATGCATTCCGTGCCTGCACTACCCCGATTAAAATACTCGCCTCGCTTGTTTAGCAAAGTTTTATTTTCGTGTAGAATCAAACAGTTTAAGACACCCAAAAAGTGTTTTTCAATGTGAATTGTATATGCGGAAAGTTATTTCGCACTATTTTAGTCAATTTGCACCCATTGAAAATAATAGTTGGCAACACTGGTAAAGCATCAACAATAAATGTTCTCGTGAACACCAAATTTGAGAATTCACAGTCATCTCAATAAAAACTGAAAACAATGTGGAGTTGAATGGAACTATACACCTTTTGTTCACTGAGCTGATAAATCTTCACGTATAAAATAATTAAAAAGTGCAGTTTTAAGACATTTGCTTAACTTGGTACATTAGGGATGAATCTGATTGGATGATGGATTCTATGCTAAATAAGATGAGTCAGATCGATAATATATGAATTTATTTTTATCATCGTTCAAGACTGTGGCTGGTTTTTTTTTGTGCTGAAACTCATTATAATGGAAAGTTTAAGGGCGAGTGTTGTAAAATCGGTCTCCTTTATACCCAATGAGAACTAGATTAGACTAGCGACAAATAAATCAAGGTTGTCAGCTAACATTAAAATCAACGAACTAGTTTATGAATGTTTCTGTGCAGCAGGAACCAAATGTTACCCAATATCCGGGCCTATTTTACAGGAAACTGCCAAACAATAGCCTAAAAATTGGCAAATGATAAGTACTGTATAACTTTTAATACTGCGTCTGGGGAGGAAAACTGGGTTAAAGCTACAACGGTACAAGATTGGAAAGAATGTAAGATAGCCAACTGTGACGAAACTGTATCAAAAATGATCACGCGGTAAATATTCGAAAGAGCGCTTGACCTTATTTTTGCTCACATTTACTGCATATTTGATAAACCGTTAGTTATATTTGCATTATTATGCAAATGCAAAAGCATGGATGGCCAGTGAGACCTTTTTAAAAATTGTTGCGGGATTTAAATAAACGGATGTAAGATCAAAACAGACGTATTTTGATATTTATGTATAGCGTTAATATTTTCCGCCAAACACCACATCGAAGCTGCAACCGTTAGATAATGGAGTTATCCAAAACAAAAAATTAAATTATCGAAAATTGGTTTTACAGAAGCTCTTGTTAGAAATTGACAAAACACAAAAAGCTTCTATTGGATGGATTTGTACATCAGCATACTAGATTCTATCATGATATTGCAGGAATCAATTAACAAAGTCCTAAAGACGACAGTGGTGAAGTACATTCAGCATTGTGGGTTTAATTTTTAAAACGATGATACGCCGAGTGTTACTGAGAATGAAAATGGTATGATAGAAGTGCCAAACATGATTGGGGCAATATACAGCGAGTATGCATATTCCGCAGTAGATTATATCAACGTTGACTCTAGTGCAATTACAGAAGTAGATGACAATAATCCAGGCAATTTACTTGAAGAAATTGTAATCGATTCGAATGATGCAAAAAATTTAGAAGTAGAAGACATCGAGGAAGATCCACATGCAAAAGAAGTAGTCTTAAAAAGTTTAAAAATTTTGTAGAACTTGACTATACATTTGGGTGAAACTGAACTATTTAAGGTGCAAATTTTTAAGTGTTTAAACTAAGCTTAATCTTAGGAAACAATTTAAAATAAGCAATTATTTTCAAAAAGAAACTAATTGTAATTGAATAATAATGTATACATTTACATTTGATACATGAACTAAAAGTTCCTTGTTTAATTTAACCATCATTTTTCACTACAAACTCCATAATGGCGGAAAATTTCCTAACGCGGAATAATATTTTGGTCCCGTGGAATTGCACCTCAGGGGTTATTTTCACTCTGTTATAAAGGCGCTATTCCACCTGAAAACAGAAAGATCTGTTTGTCGCGAATTATATAAAAGTTGTATCAGCAATGACTGGAACGTATCAAATCAGGTATCATTTTTTTAATTAAAATGAATATAAATTTAAATTAGAATCATTTACTACCAAACGTGTTCCAATAAAAACTTATATTATGATGACTTCAACAAATTTGACCTGTACGTAATTAGCCCTAAACAAGAAAATTAAACGTGTTATTGCTACATAAAACCATTGGGTAGAAAATCATAGCTTCATATCCTAAACCATTTAAATGGTGCCATTAAAAATTAATTTAATAAAGCCACATACCCCTAATATATTAAATAATATAATAAAATAAAAAATTCAATTAATAACTTGGCTCTCATTCGCTCATCACTTCTACTTTATGCTTAAGTGTCCCAACATTAAAAATAAAATAAAAATTCAGATACGGCTGATCATAAATTATCTAATTACCAACATAAACCAAAAAATAAATATGAGTTACGACATGTGTAATTAAATTTATGTAACATAAATTATTATTTTGCGTATCTAAACATCAGTCATCGCGTGGAACGGGCGAACAATACACCAAATTACCAATTTTTCCAAGAATTCTCGGCTAACAGAATTTATGTTAGCTGCTGCGGTGCGCGCGCTCCCCCCTCCGTAAAGAGCCCCGAAATAATGTAAACAAGAACCGAGCGTATATATAACACCAAATAAGATGATAGAAAGTCTACGTACACAAATACCCCAGGTGTTTCTGAATAATAAAAGAATAAAGTCAATATCAAATGATAAGCAAATAAACATCTCCCCAATTGAATTTAATTAATTTAATTTATGTATCGTCTTCATGTTTTGTTAAAAACATAAAAAACATATTTTTTATTTTCTTTGTTATTTTACTTTTTGGTGTGTAGGTGTGTAATGGATGAGTTTTGATACGATTATATGTCTTACATAAAAATCTATAAATCATATTTAAATTTTTATTTTCATTTTCCTTACTTCAATTTCTGTATTAAGCTATTGTTGTTGTTGTTGTCAAGTTTTGTTGTTGTTGTTGTCATGTTTTGTATTTTATATTATGTATTAAAATATTGACGGTGGCTGCGGTACGGTGCGGTGGTTTAAAAATGAAAATTTCATCTTATGCAATATACATTAAATGGTTTTTCCTGTTTCATGTACGGTAATGCTGGTTTATTTCATTTCCATTTTTATTTTTAATTTGTGTATTTGAGAGATCGATTGAATTTTCACGCCTTCAATATTTTTTATTTATTCTTTCTCGTTTTGCAAATGTAATTGGGGGGAAAAATGAAAATAACACATGAATTTAGGTTAACCATTTCCGATTTTTTTTTTTTGGTATATACGAGTATGTGGCTCTGTACTCGTATGCTTATAATATATTACATTTATGATGGAAATAAAATATGTATGTTCGGAGAAGCGTACAACAAAAATTTAAGAAGCGAAAAATCAATTTATTTGATGTATTATGCATACATGAAGTGTACGTAGTATGTACGTATAAGGTACCTACAGTAGGGAATAACGAATTATGTTTGGGCACACGGGGTGTCTTATATACATTGCATTATACATGTTCGAACTAAATATATAATTTATATACCGATGACAATGATGGCGTGAAATGACATTTGCGATTTAAAGCAATATGGTTTTCAAAGTATATATTATTTTTTGCAAGCCTGCACACAAAGGAACCGTATGGTTTCATCTCGTTTAAAATAAAATTGAATCATCCTGCCGGCGTACACACCTAAGTCAATGTGAAATTGAAAATTCAAAAGTTTCAACAAAAGAAACTTGAGAAAAACTTTTATTTTTGTTATTGTGAAAATTCGTGAGAATATTATAAATTTACGAATAATTGGAATATTATTATATAACCAATAATGATCACGTAACTTGCATTTTAAAACATTGGCGAATAGAATTTTCTTCGGGTACGATGTACCTGATATTGAAAAGGTAAAACAGCTTATTAACAATTCTGAATTAGTCTTATGTTTATCGCGTTTTTATACTTGACTGTTTTAAAAGTCATTTGGAGTTGGCTTAATTTAGGTGGGTCTTGGGTATGGCAAAGAATTAATTTACCATTTGTATTATGGCAACATATGTAAATTATTTTTGAAATTTCAATTTGTGCAAACAATATTTATTTTAAATGCATTCAAAAATTGTACTTATGTTGATGTCGTGTAACCAATACTTTACTTTACATAATATACGTAATATACGTCTGTAGGTCATATTCGTATAGCTAAGATCAATGGAGCCAACTACATACAAAATCATTATTTTATTCATCACCATGCTATAATTCCTTGCAAACTGCTAAGGCCAATTTTAAGTATAAGAATGCCACAATTTCTTCCTTAACACATTGAAGTGTTTGTGTACAAAGGTGTTGCCTTTGTACCAAAAATTAGAGCATATTTTATATTTTCTCTAATTAAAAGCTAAACGCATGATTAAAAGTAATTATGGTTTGGGTGCAGTTGAACCATTTATCGGGTTATGAATTTCTTGTTGAAAAACTTTTTGGTTTTCAAATAAAAGAATACAAATTATTTGATTTTTTATTTAACTTAGAAGATTTTAATTTTTGTTAATTTAACCAAAATCAGATTAGCCCTAAAGGAGACTTTTTAAATCGTTAGCCGTTTGATCTTCAGTGTTATTGTTTACTCCGCGCAGCCAATGAATATTCTATACATGTAGACAATGTATTTTTTTCCTTAGCTGAGACTGTGCTCATCTAGCAATTTATCTTTCAAATTTACAAATTTTACATTACTTAAATAGTTCTGATTTGTTGAGGTGAAACCTAATGGTTAGTCCCAAAATTAATTAAACCTATTTAAAATATAATTTCAATTTGGTATGTTTACTAGGTCAAGTAAACACGTTCTTTGAAGTATTTTTTCAACGACAGGTTTATCTATCATATGGCGAATATAGGTGTTTCCATGTTCCTGGAGCCTTATTTCGTCTTTGATGTATTCCATCTGTAAGTCCCTGTGGAGGTTTTCATTTTTTTGCGTACCATGGAGCATTTATGATGTCACGGAAAACCTTGTTTTGAATCGTCTGTATCATTTTGGCGTTTGTTTGCTTAGTACATCCCCAGAGTTGAATACCGTAGGTCCATATCGGCTTCAGATTTGCCGATATATATATAATTACAGGATTGGATACCAAATCAACAAATGGATTATAAACGAAAAGCATAACTATCAGACGCCACATATCATCGCATTTAAAATTTCCATGTAAGGAAACGTTGCATTTTTATTCGTATTTCAGTCTCGTGATGAACAAGGTTTTTAAAACCAGAACTTCAAATACTTTCATTATTTTTATCCTGCATATTTTTTATTATTATTTTTTTATTCCTGCAATCTGTTATGGAGCCAAGGCTCTCCCAACTCTTCCGCGGTTTGCTTTTTCCATTCTTACTTTTACGCCAGTGTTGGCCAATTCGAGGGCGTACGGTTATAGGTCCGATTTTATCATCATCTGCGCATTGCATACATATTTCCATGCCAGCCTATACTGGCATGGAACATGGGTCGGCCCATGAGTTTTGCGCTCTGACAGGGGATCATAGATGTGTTCCATTTCATCACAGATCGTAATCTTTTGATGAAAATTCCATTCACATCTTGCCCCTATCGGGATTCGAACCCAGTACATCCCGATCCAAACGCCAAAGATTTAACCACTGTGCCATTTGGTCGGTGTCTTGCATATTTAAAAGGACATCAGTAAATGACGATCTTCCGAAATGAATACAACAACCATCCAACCTACAGTACACATTTCCTAAGAACACGTATAGATGATAAAAATTCGTACAAAAAAATCGGAAGTGGTGTAATGTGCACCTTCATATAATTTACAGACGACCGATCATGGACATACAAATTTGAGCTTATATGTCGTGCAATATTAGCACTTGGTGATTTAAGCAGATGATTCAATGACCAACTTTATATACTAGCCAGAGTTGTATCACGATTTCCGAGAATGGTTGATATTGAAAATCCAAAATTGTGTTAACCTGGTCTGAATACACCTCGAAGATCAAAATTTGTAGTAAAAAACCTGAAGTCGTGCATTATTAGTACTTGATGGTTTTAGAAAGTGAATCAATGATCAGTTTCATGTACTGAAAAAACCGGAATCACGAACTCCGTGGATGGGCAATATTTGCCAATCAAATTTGAATGCAAATGAAATCGATTCAGATTTTCTATCGAAATTCGTAGCAAGAAATCTTCAGTCGTGCATTATTAGCACTATAAGTGGTTTTAGTTAAGGGACTCAGTTACTAGCTTATTTTTAACTAGTCAGCCTGAATCACGATCTGCGGGATCAGCCTATACTGTAGTACATGAATGCCAGTACATGAAGTTGGTCAACTAACTAAAACCATCTAGTGCTAATGCATAACTTCAGGTTTTTTGCTACGAATTTTGATGTACTAGCAGTACAACAGATGTCGTTATAATTATAATTTAGATGATCATTTTCAACGATTCCAGAGTATCGTGAGTAGATGAGGTTTGTCATTGAGTTACCTAAGTAAATCACAAAGTATTAATAATACACGACTTTGATTTTTTTTTGTGTATATTCTGATGTCATTTTAACTAAAATTTGGATGGACATTGTCGGCCATTGGCCGTTTCCAGACAAACTAGACCTTAATCACGGCCTAAAGAGATCGTAAAACTACATAGAAAGGCAATATATTTGCTTGAGAATATAACGCAAATTATTTGTTACATTTCATAATATTATAGTGTATTTAAACTGATTTTTCAAGACATCATCATCAAATTAGTATGCTCATTCAGATAATCTGACAACATAATCATTAAAAAAGATATGCTGTATACTTTTTTTCTGTCTCACTCAACGTAAAGATTAAGAACAGATTAAGGACCAGTTAAAAATGTTTTGCAATTTTCCTTATAAAAATAGGTAGGAACACTTTGACCAAATCAATTTCATTGTTCTATTCAGCAAATCGTTCGTTCTCCTTACATCCATCTAATTATTTAGCCTTATTCTTCAACCTTATACGAATAATATGGGCATAATTGTTAACTAGCTCAGTGATCCTTCATTATTCATTCTCTTTTTTTAAAGTAATACAATAAAACTTTGGACTCGAGAAATATTTTGTCTGACAATGTAACCATTTTAAACCCGTGTTTTCAAATTGTTAAGACGAAACTTTATTAAGGCCAAAATCATTTCTGAGTGCAATAAAGGCAGTACGGTTCTAATCCCTCGAATTGATTTGACACCTTCTGAGAGCAATCTACCATTTGTCTTGCGACAACGACAGTTTTCAAACAAAGCGCAAGGCCAGTGTTTTAATAACGTGGGAATTCATCTTCAAACGCCAGTGTTTCTCATTGGCAATTGTCGCTCTTTCCCGATCAAGAGATTCTCACCAAGTGAAAATAAGAATCGAAGATAATCCACAGCAGAGAAAGCTTCTCAACGATGATCGTCAATTTTCTCGAAATGTTGTTTTTAAGGAAATCCTGTAGTTTAATTTTTATTAAATATTGTTCGTACAAATAATTACAATTTTTTTTTGATTTTGTAATTTTATATGCGATCTATTTAAAAACATTAACTACACTTTGCTGGGAACAAACGGGCGCGAATCAATCTAGTATATAAATAATGGGGATCCGTTCAGAACTGCATAATTTAAAATTGCATTTTTCAAAACGGCATATTTAAAAACTGCATAAGGTACAAAACAGCATTTTTCAAAACAGCATATTTCAAAACGGCATAAGGTACGAAACGGCATAAGGTACAAAATTGCATTTTACAAAAATGCATATTTCAAAACGGCATAAAGGTTAAAACGGCATTTTTCAAAACGGCCTTTTTTCAGAATTGTATTTTTCGAAACTGCATGTTTCAAAACGGCATAGGTACAAAACGGCATTTTTCAAAAAGGCATTTTCCAAAATTGCATTTTTCAAAACTGCATACTTCAAAACGGCATAGGTACAAAACGGCATTTTTTAAAACTGCACAAGATAAAATGAAATATTTCAATCGATTAAAATCTAGAATTATCTTTCCATTAATTTTTGGAATATAACCAACAGGTACGGTTATTTAAGCCAAAATGAATGATAAAGCCAAATGAAAAAGAACTTGTCTATTTCTTGGTCGATTAAGATCAAACTTCACATGTTCCTGTGGTAAAGTTGAATTTACAAATGAAATTGATTATGTCAAATTTCTCCTACGTGTTTTATATAAAAACTTTAGTAAAAAAATTTACCTTCATTGGAATTACAAATTATTTGAAGATTTAGTTATATTCTCCTTCACCTAAATTTTTATATAGAGCTTCGAAGTTCTAGGTAGTTACTACAATTGCAAGGTCGTAGCAGATTACTCTATATTGGAATACATCTCATGCAAGCTTTTTCTGAATTTATCGGGTTTATCGAAAAATTCGATTCTAAGATTTTAGTTTCAAGATATGTAGCCCGTTATGAACATACGTCGCCACTACAATTTTTGTGTGAGAGTTTTTCCTATTTATGGTCCTGCCCAAGATAGTACATTTTTAAGAAATCACAACTATTTTTTGTTTATCGACCAATATAATACGGTGTATAGCATACGTTTATATCAGAATATCGTGTATACTACTTCGAAGCTCAGGTATATATTTATACACATGACACCTGGGATGTATTATGTTAAAACAGTTTGTAATTACGAATTATTATGTATTAAAAGAACCTGAATAAACGATAAATGTCGTTATGAAAAATGCCGTTTTGTACCTATGTCGTTTCGTAAAATGAAATTTTAAAAAATGCAGTTTTGAAAAATGCCGTTTTGTACCTCTGTCGTTTTATACCTTATGCCGTTTTGAAATATGCTATTTTGTACCTTATGCTGTTTTGTACCTTATGCCGTTTTGAAAAATGCAGTTTTGAGAAATGCCGTTTTTTAAAATGCCGTTTTAAAATATGCCATTTCGACCGGGACCCAAATAATGTATAGGTATCAGCAAATTTACATAAACTAGTTAAATTTTATCGTTATCGTTTTATATAAATAATGTATATTACACCGACCAAATGTCACAGTGGTTAAAGCTTTAGCGTTTGGATCGGGAGGTACCGGGTTCGAATCCCGATAGGGGCAGGATGGGAAAGGGAATTTCCATCAGCAAATTATGATCTGTGATGAAATGGAACACAATTATGACCCCCTGTCGGAGTGCAGAACTCATGGGCCGACCCATCTTCCATGCCAGTATAGGCTGGCATGGAGCTACGCAATGTGCAGATAAGATGGTGACAAAATCGGACCTATATCCGCACGTCCTCGATTTGGCAGTCAAGTTGGGAGTGTTTCGGTCGCAGAAAAAGATTGCAAAGAAAAAAAATGTATAATACGCTCACTTAAACATATAGGGATATTTGGAATTTAACAATATATTCACAATTGTGTACACAAGTGTGAAGTTTATCCTAAACCTTCCTAATTTTAATTTTAGGGTAGTTTAGGAAATAATAGTTCATGGAAATCAGTATAATGAGAAATACGAGTGAAACCGGTAATCTATTAGATCGATTTATATAAATCTCAGAGATTTCGACATATTGACACTAGTATATCTGAATAGAGTAGATCTTTAAACCTATTCAAATTGGTGGTTTGAAAACGTTGATATTTCAGTAAATTGATATGGTCCCATTTGATATTTTCAATATAATAATCATTATGTGACGCAGTGTATAGTTTCTTATTTATTCAAACGTAACGATTTTAAATGAATAATTTTATCAAAAATGCTTCCAATTATAATTGCATCTCTAATCCTGAACCCATTAATTTTCCATTCCATTATTAATGCATAAATGAAATACAAATCCATCTCCATTGTTTCATCTCATCAAATGAATATTTAACATCGCGTTTTGCGTTTTTCAGAAAAATTATTTGGTATTCCTCCCTTTATATACACAGTGAGCTTATAGACTACACTAAATGATTACGTATTCTAATTCCGGTATAACGTGTTTAACATTTTAGATTCTGTTGTGTACCTGATATTTGTGCAAAATCAAAATCGATCGCCTAAATGATGTTCACATATGTTTGTAAATACGTAACAACACACAGCATCTAAAAATAGGATTTGTGTTCTTACATGGGTTTACGAAGTCATGTGTGTAAAATATTGACTCTGTTAAATACACTTTGATTTAGTTTACCAGTTCGACCATATAGGTCAGAACAAAAAATATAAACATGGTTTTTTGTATAAACGACAAACGTTTTATGTATATACGGGATACGTTGGTAAGGTAAATTATTCATCCTTTTTGTAAAACAAAAAGTTAAGCATCAAACGTTTGAATCAAAAACTTTTCGAAACCTACGTTTTAAATATCAAATGCAAAAAAATTTAAATGTATGACGTGTTAAGTGTATAGCATAGCAGAATTTTATCTAAATGGATGGGATGTTGATAGTTTATGTTCATTTTAATAGAAATGTATACGCCTCAGTACCAAGTTGATTGAGATTAAAATCTCCACTCGTATAAATATTTTCCGAGTAGGTATAGTTTTTTTTTATAATTAAAGGATTATTGCTAGTTTTTTTTTTGTTCCCTTTACAAAAATGTATGTGTCTTATTCCCATTTCATTGATTATGTGCTTTTCCAAGCGATATTTTCCAACTCTCTCTCTCTCTGTCTGTTATCACCGATGTGGTTTTTTATTATTTTTAATTTCCGTTTTTTCCCTGTGTGTAATGTTATTATCCGCACCAAGTTATATATATAAATTTTGTTGGTGTTTATGTTGTTGTGGGGTTCTGAATTACTATTCCGCCCATTCCCCTAGTACCAATATCATTTTTCCCTTCAAGTTTACATACTCATTCTCCCATTTCCAAATATAATAATGTCTATAAAAAAATGTACGGATTTCTTTTATTTTTTTAAATTTTCATTTCCTTTTTTATATCCGGGGATCCGGGGATGATATTTTTGTTTTCTGGTACTTCTGAGGTATACAATGGTAGGTACGGGCACGATGGTGAAAATTAAAATAATAAAAATATCATAAAATCGGTATTCACGTTGGTTTTATGTTTTTTCTGTTCAGCTTGAATAGTCATTTGTATACCAAAAAGATATACACGCAGGGTTGGTACAAGAAAGGATAATGATAAATCAATAATACATAATTTATAATATTTCAATTAGAGTCTTATTGTTCTTATTTTTCACCAATATTAACGAATTATCAATATTCCCGTCCCCCGAAAATGGTATATCCAACAAAATAACATCTAGAACGATAATAAATTAACGTTAATAACCTTTCTTCAAAAAAAAAAAAAAAAACGACCGAACATAAAAAAGAAAATCAATTTTGTCCAACAAATGGATGTAATAATATTTGTCCTATACTTGGTCTACATCTCGAGAATGAAAAACCAATAATAGTTTATAGGCAAACACTTTGCCCATTTACGAGATCCAACGAGAATATATTTTATATGATTGTTATCCTTTTTACCGAAAGAGGACAAAAAAAGAAAAACACCAAACAATAATAACTTTAGGTTTTTCCGTTCGGTTTTGTTTCCCTGCCATCGATTGTGTATAAATATATACGAGGCTATTAGAGTGAAGAAACCCCCGAAGAAAGAACAATGGTAAGATAATTAAATATTTTTTTGTTATTATGGTTGTGTTGTACTTTTCTGGTATAATCTGTGTGTGTGTTTTAATAAGAAAATTTTGTGCCAAATTTGCACAAAACAATAATAAAACAAGCACAATTCGAACGATAATTATTGCACGGAAAATATATTGTTCTGTGTCCGAATGGACACAGTAAAAATGTACATGGTCGCGTTGGCATATGTGGATCGATTATTGATAATTTATATTTGGCCGCAGTCAAGGGTTACATTTTGTATTTGGCTTTGTTTTATGTTGTTTATTGGAGGAATTGCTGGTTGTAAGGTGAGGAAAGACATATTGTGAAAATGAATGAAAATTTATTGAGTCGATGCCAAATATGTATACAAGGTATACAAATAGTAAATATTTTGAGTGTGTTAATTATACAAATTTGGATTTTTTCCAGGCGATATAATGAGTTTACGGAAGTTGCTTTGTACATAATTGTACTGTAAACTATTATTTCGTACAAATAGTTTTATATATTTGTTTTACGGTAATTGTAGTTTAAACATTTAAAGGTATAATTGTAATCATGTTCAGGTCATCGTAATATAAAATATTGGCTACTTAATGCACTTGGCATTGTTTTAATTAGATACTTAACATTACTATTTCTAGAAGCTTTTTTGATACTAACAGTCACCCATCAAAAGTGACGGAAATAGTTTTGAGAACACAGTGGAATCATCAATAGAAATGTGGCAGCTGTTTACATGCAGCTTTAACACCCGAAACAGATTGTGATATGCTTTGCCTACCATAAGTTTCATTAAAATGTTTTATGTTTCAAATCGACAATGGAAGCTCAAATTATAAAACTCTAGTAAATCATGGCCAATTCCCGCCATTGGATGATATGTGAAAAACATATGCTACTGAAGTACTCTTTTGCTTATGCATTGGTAGAAAAAGTCAGCAGACATTGTTTGTTGTTTTTGACCATTTTTTGTAGACACAGTATTATCGATGCTTTTAAAATAGTCGTAGAAAAAAGAATGAATTTCGACTGAAATTCGAGTCAAATTTAATTGTTTACTGTCAAAATGCGTTCAGATAAGCAGTTGTGCTTAAATTACTAAATACGACTAAAATTACTAAATACGACTAAAATAATTAGCCAGTAATGTGTAAAAGCGTCATCTTGGAAAATTTGTATGAATCCACTCAGTAGTTTAGGAGTTATGAGGCCTTAATTTTCACTGCTGGCATAAATAAGATTAAAACTAAGTGTAAAGCGCTCAGAAAATATTTTTTGTACCATCATAGTCAAATTGTTTTAAGCAAATCCCGTTTAAAATAAAGTAATTAAGGTCAAATTAATTTAAAGCAGGTCGCTTGTAAAATATAAATTCTGTGGCAAAAAGGTAAAACAGCTTAATTCAATTTTACTCATTTTTCAGAATAGTGGAAAAATTTTTTTAAAAAATTTGGTGAAAAATATACGAAGTTTTTTTTGTATTTTCTGGAAATTGAGGCGATGGGCTGTTTTGCAAAAGTGTTGGGTACTGAGAATTTATTGAAACAATTATGAAAATTAAGAAAAATGCGATTACGTTATTTTAAATTATTATTTTATTCATAATATCTTATCTTATATAAGCGTTTTATCCAAATTTTTTGATTACATTTTTGTCGACTTAATTCGAGATAAGACATTTTCAATAATTAAAAAAAGCAGATGATTAGTAATAAGTTTGAATTCAGTTAACTCTAAAACTGTTTCATCAACTTAACTTATGTTTAAAAAATAAACATATTTCATTTCGTTCCTAAGTAGTTATAGAAACACGTTCATCCTATCTGATATTAAAAACTACATATTTGGATTCTTCCAAAAGGTCCGGATCATCATCAGGCAAAGCTACTAAATCATTGTAAAAGTTATGGAACTCCTTACTAATCAGTGGGATCATATCCAGGAAGCCACGCTTCTTTTTTCGCGGATTATTATTGAAGAATCATAACACAACTTTAAGTCATGCTGAGTGACGGAATTGATGCCTCGTTGATGTATATTTAATATTTTAAAATCTACATTCCTCTGTAAAGTTGTTTTGTTCTGAACTTTTCCTAGTTTTCTAGTGTACCGCAACCATTTTTTTTATTTTTTTTTTTTATTTGGCACTAGCTTCAAAAATTTGGTGCCATATAGCCCGTTTCAAAATTTACAAATTTAATTTTAATCTATTTTCATACACCTAGCACACATCGATCCCCTTTCACACTTCTATCTGATTTGTTCTAATAAATTCATACACATTCTTATATACGTTCATTCCCATTCGTAATAATTCAGTCATACAATTTACACTCAATAGAACATCGAACATTTGTCTGCTCTGGTTAAATGCAGAACAATTCAGAACCAAATGTTCGATGTCCTCCACAGCCAAACAGCTTTCACATAATTCACACGCAACCAAATTCCGTTTCTTTAAACATTCTTTCCAATTTCCATGATTCAATCTCACTCGTTCCGTAGTTCGTAACATTCTAGTATCTCCATTGAGCACCTTAACGAACGGTTGCCTCAAAGGAGACCTAACCAACTCAAAGTACTTCTTACCTTTCACCTGACATTTTTCAACAAACTATCTCTCCCATTTTCTCCACAGATTCACCTGAAACAAGCGAAATACGTTTCTAACATCCATAAATTCATATTCATTTACATCCTCAATCAAACAACTCCGTTTCGCAAGCATATCGGCTCTTTCATTACCTTCACTCTGTAGGTGTGAAGGTATCCATTGAAGGATGACCTCCCTCCCACAAGATTGAAGATACTTATACAGCATTTCAACATACACATTGCCATGAGTACCCCCCCCACTTTTTAATTAATTCCAACCCACTCCGGGAGTCGGAGAATAACACTATTCTCCTTCTCCCTTGTGCCATTGCCAGCTTGATCCCTTCCATATTCCCTATCAATTCTGCATTCATTATACAGATACTGTCATGCACTCTTACCATTTTCTCTTTCCTCATTGAAGGAATATAAATTCTCACACCTACGCGATCATCATTTACACTTGCATCTGTATACACTTCCACATTAGCAACATAATTAATTCGTGTTTTGCAAAATTCACTCTTAACCGATAACTCATTCATCATTGCTTTTGTTGTGTCACCTGTGATCTTGTTGTCTTTTTGTAAACCGTCCCTCTTTGCAATCTCTCTTTCATTTCATTCACCATTTTATTGTCCTTAGTTAACATTCGCACAGTCTCTCGCACGGCAATCCATTCCCTCTTATAATTAAGAGGCGAATCACCCAATTCAGACTACGTAGTGTGTATTGGTGTTGAATTTATCGCTCCCAATACCACTCTGGCACACACCTTCTCCACAGGCATCAATTTTTTAAACCCAACCATGGACCCATCACCATATATACTCATTCCATACGCAATTTTAGTTGACACTAGCGCCTTTCGTAACATATCAGTCACACCCGGATGTGCTCCCCATTTCGGTTTGCTCACCCTTTTAATCACGTTCAATCTACTCTAACAATTATCGGCCAATTTTTTCATATGCACTTTGTTCTATCTTTGAATGAAACTCATTCTTCTATCAATCCAGATTCCCAAATGCCTAGTCAATTTCACACACTCAATTCTCTCATTATATATTCGCACAGCAACCATCCGATTCGTTCTAAAAGCCATACTACAACATTTACTCGAATTTACTCCCAAATTCAACTCACTCAAACATTCGGTTACCTGATTCACACATTCTTGAGCTCGAATCAAGGCCTCCTCGATGGTCCTCCCCTTGCCGATCAGGACAAAGTCATCAGCAAATTGCAAAATGACTTTGTCCGAAGAGTTACACCTATGTATCGAGCTCGTGTACAGGTTGAAGAGAATCGGTAAGATTTTACTGCCTTGGGGGAGGCCCATAGTCACTGCTCCTTCCAACCTATACCCTCTACCAAACAAAACTAACTTTCTCTCTCAAGTCCATAAGGATCTGATAAAGTTTCTCTGGAACCACGTAATCATATGTTCTTTCTGAGGTAGTAGATTTGGATGTTTCTAAAACCCCTCGGAACTCTTCACATTCAAACTCTTCATTATCAGGTAACAAAACTTCATACATATCGCTCAAATTGTTACGTACGTCCGGAATTATTTATAAAAAGACACCTCCATTCTCTCTGTCATCTAACACTGCATTTATGCCTTGCGCCCTATATCCTCTCACTCTATTAAATTTATCCCATACATCCTTATTTATGGTCTTATGTGTCATTTTGGACACATAGGCCCGGCAACTTTTCCTTTTCGCTCTACGGATAGCCTTTTCCAATCTTGCGTTCATCCTTCCATAATTTATTCTGCATTCATGAAATATACACCTATTGAACTCTCTCAATGCTATCCGTTTCCTTTCATACCAATACTGGATTCATTGTTCCACCAACCATTCAACTGGTATTCATTCCCTCTGACATTTATAGTGCACATTTCATTCACTCTCTCTATTTCATCCTCAAGTTGGTTAACCTCATTTACTTCTTTCATTATGAGAGTCTCATTCATACGTTCGACCCATTTAACTCAATTTCATTAAATTAATTAATAATTTAATTTTATTTTATTTTTCGACCCGCAACCATTTAACTTCTTGCCAAAAAAATCGTTCACCTATAACAATAAAAAACCATTGACATTTGAATTAAATGTAATGAAGTAAAAATTTACTAGCAATGTTGCTCTTTCCCCAAGTAAAATTTTCTTTTACCAAGGCCCAAAAATTACAAAATTTATCTCTGGTAACCTCTGTTACGTGGTAATTAGATTTGACCGATCGTACAAAATTATATCAGTCACGAGGATGGTGAATTATGGCGGTTGTTTTCTTTTTTTTCCGTTCGATGAGTGAATGGACGGTATTGCACTCCATGTGAGTATGCCAAGGTACCAGAAATTTATGGTCTATAATATTTAAATGTGGCAACATCTGAATTAAAACTTGGAACATTGCCGTCAAAAACGAGTTTTTATTTTGTCCAGTGCACGAACCGCTGCACAAAACTATATGTGTAATTTCTAATGGCAAAGACGATAAATGTTCAAATAAACATGAGGTGACTTCATTACCTCCTCTATTTCCAGCTGTCTCGTGCCACATCATGTTATAAGCATTATTTTGATGTACATCGTGAATAGTAAAAATGTAATGACTTACAAAAAAATGGCTTTGGAAGGCATTGCTGAAGGTCAAATGTATACGTTTTAGTATCATGGTTGACTTTCGCATATTGCTGATCAGCTCTTTTACTTTCGTATGCACAATCCGCCTGTTCTAAATGTTCTGTCTTCTCCAATAATAATTTTGATTATCAGCATCGTGAAATGCAAGGAAATTAATAAAGGTTCTGGTTTCAGGATAATTCAGTAACGAGCACTTCGGATGGGCTATTATGTTGCACAATGTCGCATATTGTTGCATCATGCTGCACCATTTTGCTTAGTGTTTTCATTATCTTGCACCATGTTGGGCCATGCTGCATGCTGTTGCACCAAGTTGCACAATGTTGCCTTATGTTGCACCATCTTGTAAGATGATTTATAATGTTGTGTCATGTGTATCATGTTGCATGATTTTGTGGCTTTGTGGTTTGTCTTGTATTTTTTTTTGTTAATTAGATATCGGGCGTTATATTTCATCATATTGCGGAAGGTTGTACAACGTTGCCAATAGATGGTTGCAAACAATGTATGGCGTCCTTTTGAAAATGTTGCTTGTTATGAGTAACAATACTGATTTGTAGCATTCTCTATCTTATCAATGTTTTAATATTGAACTCTTTTCACATTTTGTTTCACCGCAAGCGATTTTAATGACGACTGAAGTGGCCCAGGTCTCTTTATTTATTTACTCTTTCCGTCTTGCATGAATATAATAAAAATTAGGGAAGGAAATGATTGATTGATTGATTGATTGTACTATAGCACCAAGTACTGGACAAGTGTCCCGGATAACGCCGGGCCTATTCCTACAGCCTGTTTACACATAAAAATAGGAAGGACATGAAAGGTTTTTTTTGGGACAGAACGACACGGTTTCAGACACCTAGCGATCGTACGGCACAACACAATTCTAATCTACTAGAGGAAGGATAAAGGCTTAATAGGTTTAATGGATAATGATGGTATTGGTCTTCAACAATTGCTTCTCTAAATCAGCAACCTGAGAACAAAATATTATTATTTCACGTACATCTGGAAATTTTCTGAAATTTAATTCTGCATTAATAATTTCCGGCTTCCTAAACAAAATTGATTGATTGAATCGGCCCGGTCACAGACACTTAGATAAAGTCGATAGTTAGTGACACAATGACAATATAATTCTAATCTAGACTATCAGCAATTAAAAATACTAAGAAATATTATTTCACAAGCATCTACAGGTTTCCTGAAATCTAATATTAAATTAATATGTTCCTGCACCTAAACCATATGTAAAAATTTATTAATTTAATTCTCTCCTCCTTCAACTCCACAACTTACAATAGAATTTACTGAAGCCATATTTAATTTATTATTTAGGACAATGCACGATATAATAAAATTATACTTGAATAAAATTAATGTAAAGTAATGATTAGTATTAACTAAATTAATTTGGTTCTCTTAAAACAAATAAAATAAATCGAATCCAAATATTGTAGTATCAAAACAGGAAAGGCACGCACGGCCTTCCTATCTTCTAATTCTGTTGATTTGATGGATTTATTTATAAAAAAATATTTATGAAAGTCACTTGTCCTTGCCATCCCTAATCTAATACAAATATGTTTATTTATAAAAATAGAAAATGACCAAACGAAAACTGGTTCCAAAAACAGCTAATCTGGAATCTGTAAGGTATCATGGATTAATAATAAATGTTTTTCACAGCTTTAGAATCCTCAATACCTAAACAAATTCAACCAAAAACTATTAAAGTAATCAGGAATCTGTAAGATGACAGAATTAATAATACTCGTAAGTAGCTAGTACGTCTGTAGAATGCTTGAAAATAAGATATTAAAAATTAATCGACGATAGTTGACTATTGTATAACTATTTAGAACAGCATTAAATAAATTATAAATCATATAATCGACATACGTCGATAATTATTTATCCAACCTAGAACAAGTTAACCAAAACCTTTACCAATTTGCAGTCTTTCAAATAATCTAGAAAATAATTTAATTAAAAGTGCATCCCGAAAAACTATCTACATACAGCAAATTTGACTGCATTTCAATTTTACTTCGTAGCTTCCCTGTAATTCCATAAATTCAAATATTCGCGGAAATAACAAAGTTATAAAGTTAAACCAACAATTCCAATTCGATCACAGCCGCCTGCCTAAACATGTCCTAAACTAGAGTTCCAAAATTCGTTAAGTTATTATTGTCACGTTCAAAACAAGAATAATAAGAAATTTAAAAAAATTAATTTAAATTTTACACTTTCTGCGGAACCAATCTACCGTGTAAATCGGAGGATGGGTTTATATCATACCTTTTCGGGTACCGAAATTTACATTTATATGAATTTTTTAAGTAAAGTGCGAGAATCGACCACCATAGAGTAATTGGTGGACATAAATAATATCTGCAACAGCTCGACACTTACTAAGCGGGTGAAGGTTGATTAGTTTCAAACGATCAAAGCAACGAGGTAAATTGTAAAAGTCCACCCAACGTAAAGCAAAACGGAGGAATCTACGTTGAACTGCTTCAGTTTTTTGTACGTGGACTGCGTGATATGGGGGAGCAGACTTAACAAGCGTACTTGAGCAAGGGTTCGGAAAATAGTCGTATAAAGGGATTCCTAATATAAGGATCAATAAATTCTCTTGACCAACGTTTCAAAAACCAAGCACAAAGTTGGCTCTGTTGATGGTATTTTCGATATGTGCTCTGAAGTTCCATTTGTTGTCACAAATAACTCTAAAGTCACGAACGGAAGTAACACTTGCAAAAAGGTCATGTTACATGTGGTGCAAGAGAAATGCTCGCGTTTCCAAATATGTGATTTCCTCACATTCAACTCGTGGTTATTCTTAGCGCACCATATGACTAACTCGTTGAGTTCGTCCTGTATAGTAGATTGGTATATAAAAACGGTATTGCTGATGTAGCTATAAAAGGTGCTGACGGCTGACCTAAAAAGCACAAGATTGTTTCCTATATAACTATATGAATTATTTACCTCATTATTACCTCATCTTGAGCTTTAAGCTCAGTCGCGACAACGTGTGTCGCTTAACAACCAAATAATTTACGAAATATTAATGTAGTAGTAATTGAAATATTTAAAATGCTGAAGGGCTCATTCTTTCCTTCATTTGGCTGTAAACCCAATGATGTCATCTGCTATATGGTTCTCTTGAAGTTCCTGTTTTCAGCCAGGCTCATTTGCCAAGAAATGTGAAGGAACAATGATTATTGATCCATTTCTGACCGAATATTCTTTATCTTTTCGTATGGCCAATGATGATTGTTTTGCGCTTTATTTTAGCTTACAGAGAACGTTTTACTAAACGAAATAGAGGGTAAATTACACGGAACGGTTTTGGTATGTACTCGTACAATTAACATATGAAATATAGCAAACTTAAAGTTATAAAAAAATTCAATATAAGAGAAAGCTTGACCGTTAAAATTGGCAAACTAATGATTGTGGGATCATTCAATGATTATAAATTGTCCTTCAAGGTAGCAGAATATCCGACTTTTTCTTGAAATTGATGATCTATCAAAATCGCTTAGTCGAGGATTCTGTCGGCTGATGTGATTATGGTAAAGTTCGTGAGACAAGTTTGGGAAATCATTGTAAATATTCAGCTAACTAAAGTAATCTTAGTCGCATTAGATTTTAAATTTAATTCCAACATATATTTCTGAGATTGCGTAGTGTGCTATGAAGAAGACGACGGGGTATTTTTCTACGAGTGCGAGAGATGGATTTTTCAATATTACAAATTAAACATTAAAAGTAAATTAAAAGTTGACAATCTAAGTTTCAAAATTATTATTATTGATTAGAATTGTGTTAAAATCGATGTTCGCTAGCAATTCGTTTTTCAAAATCAATTTTTCTAAAATTAAAGCGAAGCAGAACCTTAGAATTGCCTTAGAATGTTTATTTTTAATTGGCTGCAAGGCGGACTTTTATGCTGAGCTAGATGCAACTATTACAGCTGCCGCACTCTACCCGTATCATCTGCTGAATGTATACTTAAGAAGTTTTAACATCCGATCATGGCCACGTCAGATCAGAAATAATCAAATCGTCTACGACGGTAAGGCCATCCTGTATATTCATAATGTTAATCAGATTTGGGTGTTGTCTACCCATAAAATGTAATGGTTAAGCTTTCATATTGACATGAAGATTTTATTAATACTCGTACTATACAATATCAAGAAAATCATCAAACAAACCCTACCTTTTTTATTGGAGTAACATATAGCAATTTAGATAGGTCCTAGTGTATCCTGTTCTTATACTTGTGATTATGCTTAGAAATCACTGAATTTTTTTTAATGAGATTTGTTAATAATTCCATTAATTCTTTAATTACATTGTTAATAATTGAACGCACACTTTCGTAAATTGTAAATTAATACAAGTTTGTTAGAAAAATTAACAAATGTGCTAAGAATTTCCCGAATAATATAAACTTAGCACACCAAAATAAAATACATTCAATGTAGCTACACATAAACCTAAACAGATCATCTTTCTTTTCATGTCACATGTTCAATTTAAAAAAAAAAATTATTATTTAATCTTTGCAATCTGTTCTGGAGCCAAAGCACTCCCAAGTCTTTCGTAGTTCCTCTTTCACGTCCTTACCTTAACGCAGTCGCCTGCCAAATCGAGGACGTACGGCTATAGGTCCGATTTTATCACCATCTGCACATTGCAAAGCTCCAAGCTAGCCTATACTGGCATGGAAGATGGGTCGGCCCATCAATTTGCACCCCGACAAAGGGTCATAGTTGTGTTCCATTTCATCACAGATCGTAATCTGTTAATGAAAATTTCCTTTTGCATCCTGCATAATAAAAATTAGGGAAGGAAATGTCAACAAATCCAGTCCTCTATTGGTTTATTTTATTTATGAAATGGTATATTTTGAGCATGTTATCTAACAAAATAAAGCTAAAACATTCGAAATATGTAATATACTGCTCGGAGAATTGGACAGTCGTTGATACTACGAGATAAAAGCGGTCCGGTCAGCATAAAGTCTTTCTTATATAGTAATAGCAGAGACAACCAGCATGTTTATTTTCTGTAAATACTCGTAGTCGCACTTTTAGTCGTAGTCCTGCGATTAACGAAAAATTACAGATAAAGGTATTTCACCAACTATTTATTATTCTTGTGAAGATATTTCAAAATATTATTAAAGCCAACAGATTAAATTAATGAATTTTATCTTTCTGCAAAATTATTTAAATTCTACAAATTGAAAAATCAATTGTTTTAAGCATCAATTTTTCTTGTCTATTTTCAGGTAATTAAATTATAACCTACTTGATGAAATACTTGAATCACCATCTATCGCCACGTGGTAGAACCTATAAGTAAAAAATTTATATTTATTTGTTACAAAACGCCAACAGGTACATTATATTCTCAAATAACAATATAAAATAAATTACAACATAAGCACTTAGAAAAAATTGTAATTGAATTCAACATGAAAGAGATTTACACGCAGCGAAAACGAAAGTAGCATTCGTATATAGCATAGAAATTTAATTTTATGCGCCAAAATTTAAATTAGATTTTTATTCTCTAAGAAATAAGCTCCGCGTGTCTTCCAAGAAATAATAAGAAAAAAACGTTATTTTGGATAATTAAATTCGAAGAATATAACAAAAATTATGATAATAATGAATGGCAAGAATATGATTCTTCTGCCATTCACAGCGACATAAGTTTTTTTTTCATGGGCGGTCACAAACGTTTCACGGTCTATTTAGATAGTACACGTGTACACACGCGTCAATCAAAATATGATATGTATTTATAAAGAAATTATAAAACTCAATTAAAAAATTAACTAAGTTTAATTAAATTAATTGTATTTCCACATAATAAATAAACATTTTCATTTCGTCTCTTCTCTCCACATTAAATTTTGTGGGATGAATAAAACTCGGTCGATCACATATAGAGATACGAACACACATATAAAAAATCTTATTGAATTTCCAATTAATTTCATAAATCTATTTGTTTATTTAATTACAAAATTAAAATTATTATCAATGGAATACTAATCTGTATTGCATGGAACATGAATAATGTATTATTGAATAATTTATGATTAAATTGTTATTATGTTTATGTGGCATATATGTACCTACCCTACATGCATCACATGCCAGGTATAGAGTACTCGATATAATAGTTCTGGGGGGAAACCAATCATTAAATTACAAGCTAGCTAAACAAATTAATACCTAGGCGATTTTTAATACAATCAATTATTTAGACTAATAATTTTTATGAACTATGTGTTCTCTGTTGCAAATATGTAAATGATATTTAGTAAATGAGCATGTCTATTTCAATTATTTATATAGTAGGTACATTTAATTATAGTACAGATATACCTCCTTGAAGTTATCACATACTTTCATCCCACGAATTTTTAAAAATACCACCGGTGGCGCAAGCGTTAAAAACTCGTCCCAGACTCTACATTTGATATACAGTAAATGCAACAAGAGCGTATACGACAAACAACTAAGTAAAAGTACCACTACGATTTTTTTTGTTATGTAAGCTTATGTTTAAGTGGTGCAGTGTTTAAACCTTCGTCGTTTGGAGCGGGAAGCACTGGGTTCGAATCCCACCAGAGGCCAGATGCATAGAAAATTTTCATCATCGGTAACATCGATTACGATCGGTGATGTTAATAAACACAACTAAGACCCACTGTGGTCAGTGTACTCACAGATAGCTTTCAATGTGCAGATATGGTATTACTGTATTTGTGTGAATGGGTGGTTTGTGCGTGAATGAAAAGGGGAGTATTAATCGAACGTCAAAGCGCAAAAAAATGTTATACAAAAAAAAAACAAATAGGATAGTAAAGTCATTGTTAGTGCTAATAATTGCCCGGCACCTTGTAACGATCCGCAAGATGAGCGAGGTGCCAAGGAATTAAAATTATCATTCCTGTACTTGTAACTGCCCAGGTCGTTAACAGAAAATGAATTTATTTGATGCAGAGGCTTCAAAGGCGGGTTATCGACTTAGCTTGGCTATGGCTTAGTGAATGGGGTGGGTAAAAATGGAAACTTGCAAACGCAAGAAGACTATCGCAGACAATGATATACCTACGGCTCACTGATACCTACCAATATCATCACATCCTAGACTTATTTAAGTTACTCCATCCTGAAAAGCAAAATGAGCAACAGAGAAAAACAACAAAGTAGTGAGAATGGTGGAAATAACTAAAAAAATACCGTAAATTGAACGAGATGACCAATCCAATTTTGTGATGTCCTTTTTGAGTTTAAATTCCGAACAGATTATGCTACGGTGTTTTGGATCGTTGTCTTGTTGCAAGATCCAATTAGAGTCCCGCTCCAAACTATTTACGGACAGATGGTAACAAACCGCATGAATAAATTTTATTCATGAAAAGTGCGTTTAGGTTCCGTCAGAAACGATTAATTTACCAAAACATGTAGACATGACGGGTGTTTCACAGTTCGGACAATCCTTTTTTTGCTTAGTTGACCAAACAACGCCTTTTAACATTAACGCAGCAGTGTTAGCAGTTGTTTGACCAAAGTATTTTGATATGCGTAACCATGTTCGTAAAGTTATTTTTGGTATAATAATATTCTTTTTCGTCAATTTTTCCACAGCTGCATCCAGCGTAAGCGTAAAATTTTCACCAAATAACGGCGTTATTCTCCTTTTTTTTAATGGTTCGGATTTTGCCTCTAACTGGCAAATGGTCAACATTTTATAAATTGAATAAATAATAATAATCCTCTTCTGTACAAATGTTTTCGGCTTTTTTTATATATTTTGCTTCGTATACAACATACAAAGAAATGTAATTTTTTAACCTGGATGGCCCTGGAGGTATCCAATATTACTGGCATACCATGCGCAGAGAAAAAGGGAGAATGTGTAGTCGTAATTTTTGGTGGAGGGACTATTATGGCTGTCATCGGTTAATACGGAGCCTCCCCAATATACTTTATTTCATCGAAGATGAATGCTGCTAAATACTATATATATATATATATATATATATATATATATATATATATATATATATATATATATATATATATATATATATATATATATATATATATATATATATATATATATATATATATATATATATATATATATATATATATATATATATATATATATATATATATATATATATATATATATATATATATATATATATATACGAGTATATATATAGCTCCTACAAGAAGTTATACTTGAATATGGAGATCATTATGAATCGGAAAATTGGACGATTCAGCACAAAAATGCTGCGAACCAGACTAACAAAAAATAGTAACAGAAATTTGGAATTGGTCTGCTACCAGTCCTGATTTAAATAGGTTCAGCAAATACATCAAATAGGTAGCTAAATGGCTCATCCAAGCAGCCTGATTAAAACTTACTAACCAGGCCAGCAAATTTGTTAAGAATTTTGAATTTCTGTTTTCAGTTTAAGCAAAAATGGTATATGGCTATTATTACGCATTCCCAGACAATTGGACTCAGCTTCCGTGATCATCTCAAATTGGTTGCTAAATTACTAATCTAAACAGCCGGATCGAACCTGCCTAAAGGGGACGGCACATTTGTTAACATATATTGTATTTATATTTTGAGTTTGAGCGAAAATAGTAAACGGCCATTAGCATGCTTCCCCAGAGAATTGGATTCAGGTTTCTTGCATAACTCAAACAGGTTGCTAAATTGCTCCTTCAGACAGGCTAATTTCCAGACCAGCAAATTTGATAAGAATTTTTGTATTTTTATTTGATGTTTTAGTGAAAATGGTAAATGGACATTAACCCAGTCAGCCTTCCCAGAGACTTCTGGTTTAATCAGCATAATTGAATCCTTCTAACTAGGACAGCACATTTTTTTAAATTTTTGTATTTCTTTTTTGAGTGAAAATGGTAAACGACCATTAACACTCCTTGTCTGGGAGCGACAGAAAAATACCACTAATGTCATGAACAATCACACTACACAGTGAATAAAACACCATTCAAATCTACGATTCATCGTCAGGGAATAAACAATTTATTTCACATAGCAAATCGATACACTTATGCGCATAATTTGACAGTGATTGTTTTGTATAAATTCAGAAGTTGAAAATTGTAGTAGATTAGATTAAACTGTTGTCATAACGAAATGTGTAAACAAAAATGTAATAAAATAGCGACAACCAAAAATAAAAGGGGACAGACTTCACTTGCAATCGTGATTTCTATGTGCAGAGAATGTCATGCACCATCTACAAAAAAAAATAAAAGTTAGAAATAAATAAAATTTAAACTTATAAAAAATTGTTGAGTTTAAAGTAAAAATTCAAATTGTTTTGTATTTTGTGGATGTTGCGAGCACATTTCACTCCTTTCCAGAGAATTTAATTCGGGTTCCGTGCGTACCTCAAATTGGTTGCTAAATTGCTCATCAAGCCAGCTTTGATTGAAACATCCTAACCAATTTTTGAATTTCTGGTTTGAGTTTAAGCGAAAATAGTAAATAGTTATTAACACGTCTTCCCAGAGACTTGGACCCAGCTTCCGTGATCATCTCAAATAGGTTGCTAAATTGATCATCAAGTCAGCCAGGTTGAACCTTTCTAAAAACGACATCACATTTGTTAAAATATTTTGAATTTCTATTTTGATTTTGAGTGAAATTGGTAAGCGGCCTTCAACACGCTTTCCCAGAGAATTGGTTTCAGGTTCCATGAATACTTCAAATAGGTTGGTAAATTGTTCATCTAACCAGCCTAATTGAAACTTCGTAACCAGCACAGAAAATTTGTTAAGAATTTTTGTATTTCTTTTTTATGTTTGAGTGAAAATGTTAAAACGGTCATTATTACGTTTTCCCAGAGTTTTATATTAGGGTTCTGTAAGCATCTCAAATAGGTTGCTTTATTGCTCATCTAGTTAGCCTGATTGAACCTTTCTAACGAGGACAGCATATTTTGTTAAACATTTTGTATTTTTATTTTGAGTTTGAGCGAAAATATTAAACAGCCATTATCACGCTTCTCCAGAGAATTGGTTTCAGGTTCTCTGATTACACGAAATAGAATGATAAATTGCTCATCAAGCCAGCCTTGATTCAAACATCCTAACTAACACATCTGCCCAGAGACTTGTACTCAGGTTCCGTGATCATCTCAAATAGGTTGATAAACTGCTCATTTAGTCAGTCTGATTAACCTTTCTAAAAGAGACAGCACATTAGTTAAAATATTTTGTATTTCTATTTTTAGTTTGAGTGATAATAGTATACTTTAAGATTCAGGTTCGTAGATTACCCGAAACAGGTGGCTAAATTGCGCATCAAGCCAGCCAGGGAGTTTTACCTAACCAGGGTTGAGTGAAAATGGTAAACCACCATTATTACGCTTTCCCAGTGTTTTATACTAGAGTTCCGTGACGATCGCAATTAGGTTGCGAAGTTGCTCACCTGATCAGCCTAATTGAACCTTTCTAAAGAGATCAGCACTTTTTTTTAAATATTTTGTATTTCTATTTTGAGTTTGAGTGAAAATATTTAACAGCAAACTGTACGCTTCTCTAGAGAATTGGATTCAGGTTTCGTGAATACCTTAAATAGATAGCTAAAGTGCTCATCCAGCCAGCTTGATTGAAACTTCCTAACCAGGCCAGCAAATTTGTTAAGAATTTTTGAATTTCTGTTTTCAGTTTCAGCGAAATTCGTGAATAGCCATTAACACGCCGTCCCAGACACTTGGACTCAGGTTCTGTGAGCATCCCAAATAGGTTGCTATTTTGTTTATCTAGTAAGCTTGATTCAACCTTCCTAAAGAAGCACTTTTTTTAAAATATTTTGTTTTTATATTTTGGGTTTGAGCGAAATTGGTAAAAGGCAATTAACACGCTACTCCAGAGAATTAGATTCAAGTTCTGTAAATATCTGAAATAGGTTGCTAAATTTCGGATCCAGACAGCTCAATTGGAACTTCCTAACCAGACCAGCAAATTTGTTAAGAATTTTTGTATTTCTATTTGATGTTTGAGCGAGAATGGTAAATAACAATAGCCATGGTTAATGGTATTTCTATTTAGAGTTTGAGTGAAATTGGTAAACGGCCATTAACACGCTTTTTCAGAGAATTGGTTTCAGGTTCCACGAATACCTCAAATAGATTGCTAAGTTTCTCATCCAGCCAGACTAATTGAAACTTCCTAAACAGCGCGACAAATTTATTAAGAATTTTTGAAGTTCTATTTTATGATTGAGTGAAAATGATAAAACGGTCATTATTATGCGTTCTAAAAGTTGTAGACTCGGGTTCTGTGAATATCTCTAATAGGTTACTAAATATTTTATCTAATCAGCTTAATTGAACTTTTCTAACTAGAGCACCACAGTTTTTAAGAATTTTCATATTTCAATTTTGAGTGAAAATGGTAAACCGCCATTTACATTCCTTCCCAGAGAATGGGACTCAGGTTACGTGAATACTTCAAACAGGTTGCTAAATTGCTCATTCAGTCAGCCTCATTTAAAATTTCTAACCATGTAGTGGTTTAAAAATTTAGTAAAAAAAAGTAATTTCAGTATTGAGTTTGAGTGAAAATAGTAAATGACCATTAACACACCTTCACAGAGACTTAAACTCAAGTTTCGTGAACACCTGAAATTGGATGCTAAATTTCGCATCGAGGCAGCCTGATTGAAATTTTTTAACCAGGACAGCAACTTTGTTCAGAATTTTTATATTTCTATATTGGTTTTGAGCGAAAATGATAAACGGCCTTAACGCGCCTATTTGGACTAGCACATAAAATAGGTGGCGAAATCCAGAAAGCTTGATTGGAACTTCCTAACTATGAAAACAGCAAATTTCATGCGAATTTATGTATATGATTTTGAGACCCTGGACATTTTTGTAAAATTTGTGATAATATAATAACTAATCAAAATTTGCATGAGAATATTTATCAATTATTGTACTGTAATGGTTGTAGTCTATCAATAAAAAGGTGTTCAACTATGAAAACAAGTTTTATTAATTTATATATCTGATTTAAATATTTAATTCGTGATTTAGTACTCTTACCTTTTTTGTAAATTCATAACAGTGTACTCTATTCACTAAAGCATACGAATTCAATCAAAATGTGATGAGAAAATAAATAATCAAATAGGATTTGTAACGTATACGAGTGGAAAAAAATACAAAATCGGGATTCGCATTTTGCAAGCCGATTGTTTTCGTATGTAGAGCAGTTTTTGGTAGAGCGGATAGTGCCATACAAAGTAAATGAAAATATGTTTTTTTTTGTTTTTCATATAAACGTTAAATTTTAACCTGCTGCCTTTGTATTGGAGCGGCTTGGGAAGTAACCTAAACCAAAAAACTCTACAAATTAAAAATGACTTTAAAAAATAAGTATAAAACGAATTACATATTAAACATTCTCTCGAGCCCTTCAACACATGAAGCACACATTTTACAGATAAGCCTACGTAAAATATACAATCTCGGGGTCCAATCATTTTGAAAATAGACGAGAGAATCATACAATTTCATTGAGCAGTTTGTTTGATTATATTGAGATTACTTCGAACTTATAAACTCACACTCTCTCTTTATAGATATCTTGAAATGCGATATTTTTAAGGAGCCGAATAATGATTTCCGAGATTTCGAGTTGCCCCGTTCATAATGCATTAGATGATTTTTCCAATTTTCAGCTTTTAAATTTAAGTTAGTAATATAATTAAATTTTCACTCTAAATCAGCTTTAAATTGTATTTGTTGCCAAGTGTAAATTGTGAATAAAATTTATTTTTATCAAAATTATTGATTTGTCGGATGGACGTGATAATATCGAGGAAGCTAAATGTTATCTAAAATTGTCAAGAATAATTAGAACGAAATTGTCTTTGGAATTTTTATTGATTTAAGTCACACCAAAATATTTTCAGTCGACATTAATTATCAATTTATCATGTTACGATTTTTTGTATTGAAACTTTCAAACTTTTCAACAACCGGGATTAAATTTTTTAGTTTCCATTTTTATGCGAATCATCTCCCAAAAAGAATCGTGTTTAATCCTATTAATATTCTTTATTTTTATAAACAATTTTAAATAAATAATAATAGATTTAGAAAAGTTTTTGTTTCTTGCTTCATTTAGTAAATAACAAGAACAAAAAACTAAATAATTAATTAATCAATTTTATTTAATACCGTTGAAAAAATAAAAGCTCGTGTAAAATGATATTTTTTGTGCTAAATGCTTTTCGTGTATAAAGTTTATTTTAGATTTATAAATCAGTTTAAATTAAATTCAATTTTAGATTTTCATTACAAACCTAAGTTAAAAACTAAACTCTAATGAAAAACAATGTTAAATTAGAGAGGAGTAGATAAAAGCTCAAAATGTACTTTCCATTAATTAGCACTCAGCAACTGTTCGACGTCATTTTAAAGTTTGAAAATCTTGTACACGTATATTTCGTAAGAGTTGTAACTAAAGTTTAAATAAAACATGAAAACAAAACAAAGAATATTAAAACAATAATAAAAAATGTATTACGTATATAGAGATGAGGAGAAAAGTTTTCCATCAATTTCCATCAGTTTCTACTGGTGGTGGAGCAACAAAAAAAACGAAATCATTAAAATAAATAAACTAAGAACCAAAAAAAAATTATTCATCATCGTGATGGATGTATAAATTATAATGATAGTAATATATATTAGGGAGGATAATGGCGCGGTGAATGCATGACGACGATATGTACTAGATGATGATGATGATGATGATGTAGTTGTGGATCCCTTCAAGAGAAAATAAATATACAAATATTATCAAACAAAAGTGAAAAATGGAAATGGATGATGAGCATAAATATAAATATAAACATATATACAAGTCAGTTCATTATATGATTCAGTACAAAGCACATGAGAACAACAACAGTAACAACATAAACCACGAGCTCCATATATTTATGTTATACATTATAACACGACGATGGTGGTGAACATTGTGTTTAGTTATGATATTTTGATTTTATATAGACGTATAAATAAACATTTTTATATTATTTAGTTTTATTAATAAAATAATAATGGGTTTTTCATAGAGCTAGGGTACCGTATCCATGCTGATGGATATGAAAAATGGATGAGAGGAAATTTAGTTTGACGTCGAGACTTGACGTATAGTTATCGTGTTATTATTATTATTTTATTTACCACAATGTAACACGTAATATCTATTATTGAAATGCGAAAATGAAAACAATCCAAATGTAGGGATGAATTTTCCAACAACATTATAACATTAAAAAAAAAGTCTATTCATTGTGCTTCGGTGGTACAAGAATTTTAATATAATAACACGAATTTTATCTTTGTCATTCCGCTAGAGTGTTTAGTTGTTACCGAGCTAAATGGATGTGTTTTCAAAAATACAAAATCTTTTCATAAATATTGTATTGTATGTACGAGTATGTAGGTCCTTTTATTTAGCAAAATGAAAACATTTTTATTCGATTTAGATTACATAAATGGGAGGTACGGTACTCGATATCAATTGAATGCGTTATGAAATAATTTATCGAAGTATAGTTCGAACCATTGAAAATTATCGTGAATAGGTAATTTAGTATATAAAAGCATAATTTGAATATGTTTTGATAAAATAATTTTGAGTTTATTGCTGGTATTAATATTATTGTGTAAGTGGGTATTAATTACTACTCAGAAGGTTTACCTAGCAATTACTCACCAACTATCTAAATGGCGAGATAAATTATTTACAAATTTGACGAAACTTTTATTTTTTTATTCAAACGTAGAGTCTTACGTGAATTTTAATTAACCAATTGTTTTCGGACTCGAACATTTATCATAACACGAAATATCGTTAATCGAAATTATTAATTCTCATAAACGCTTTAAATAATTAAAAATTATTCACACTGATTAAATATCTCCAACACACACAAATATATATTTTAATAAAATTAATAATCGAAAGATGCTAAATTAATGTTCTGTCCAAGTTCTTTGGAAAACGGCTATCGCAACATTTACGCATACGAAATCGTCGTCCAACCATCACTAATTGTACTAATCAAAAACTCACCCTCATAACTGCGGTTGAGCACTCTCCATGCTATGATAAGTGTGGCTTTAAATTTTAAGAAATCAACAAGGTCAACTCTTTTTGTAAATTTGAGCTTTAAATGAAAGCTGCCACAAGCTGCCGAAAGCTGTAAAACGGTACCCTCTAAAACAGACAAACCACAAAAGTATAAGGACAGCATAGTCGATCGCAACAATTTCACTAATTTATTTGTTGGAGGTAGGTTCCTTGAAGGAGGTAGGTAGGAGGTAGGATACTAGAATTAACTAATCAATAATTTCTAGGTACCACAGTTGCAACGACATATTCACTTATCCAAAATTGAAATATTGGGTGATACTCCGGAAGACAATTCAGTTACATTCATATGGCGTGAAAGAATTGCGGAGAATTCATTTGATACCGAAACCTCTAAACATTACGCCACTAAATCCTTAGTGCAACGCAACAGCCACAATTACTATTCCAATATTTTTCACTTGAGCCACAAAGAGGCGATTTGTTGTATATATGCTGCATGCATTTGAGCACCTGAAACCATTTCAAAAAATTCAAGTAAATTTTTACGTTCCGCGAAAAGCCAAAACAGAGGAGTTACCCCAAACAAATCTCGAACAATCCCCATTCGAAGTATATAAGAACTAAGTTTTTTTTCTAAAGTATGATTCATCAAGCACCAAAGCATATTAGGTTTTCTTCTACGACGTAGACCGGCTGATTGTTGGAATTCTTTGCTTTAAAATTGTGTAGTTCTGACCTTGAACGTGACCTAATCATCTAACTCAATATCGCTGTCTCGGAGGAGACAATATAACTTATGTTCGAAAAAAGATAGAACGACTTATCTTCCCCTCTAATATACTAATAATGTAAGTAGCATTTTATAGTTATTGGTGAGGTGGTCAGGGTCCAAATTACAGAAGGCGTCACAAGCAGCCACTCTTAGCAGAATATAAACAGTAGCTTTATGATGACTGTCCCCATTTTTTCCTGTAACTTTTTTTATCCGCCGAATAATGAATTTTGAAGATCGGACGAGCACTTATATTTATCTGGATTATCGCGTAACATCGACAAAGCCCCCTGAATGGCAATAAAGAGGGCTCCTGTTATTAGTACCACCTTTTAGTAGTATTCTGTCTCAATAAGTAAAAATTGCCCCTGTATTGAGAACCCGGACAATCATATTGGGCATTTGGCTAGTAACTTCAAAAAAGAAAACCACAATAAACCATTCATCCTGAATATTATCGCCGAAATGCATTCTCTCATAAAAATGAGCTGGAAGTTTTCTGCTAATAAAAAAATATAAAACAAAAGCACTAACATGTTGCACATCTAATTTAAACCCAGTAAGTATTGTACTTACCATCGGCAATTCATCATTAACATTTTCTAACAATTTGAGTAATTTGAATTATTTAACCGCAATTCCAAACGGAAATTATGTTTATGCCGTATATGATGGCCGTAAAACTCAATAATTTTTGCATTTATAAAGTTTTTAATTCATTTTTGGTGTTCATTGTTGATGAATCATCACAACCATCGATTTTTGGGAAAAATAAATATTTAATGATTTTCACGTATTTCGGTTGTATTGACGGATCTTCTTGTAGCTTTATCAGGCCCAGATCAGTTTTCCAAAATTTAAGCGAAAATAATGATTTTTGACAAGAAAAATTCGGCCCTTGTACAGCCCAGATTGAACTGAATGAAACTTCAAACCTATTTTTCCAAAAATTGAGAGATCCAAGTAAACATTGGCCACAAAGATTCACCGGAAGTGACACATTCGAAACGACTAAGAACTAAAAATTTTTAAATTAATTTAGCAACAATACCATTCTTGATCAGTTTTCCAAAATTAAATCGGAAATTACGATTTTTGACAAAAAAAAAACCTTTTTTCACCAATTCGGTCCCTGTACTGCCCAGATGGCTTGATTGATCGGGATACAACTTCATAACTAAACTTTTCCAAAAATTGGAAGTTTCCAGTGAATTTTGGCTGAAATCGGTTCACCGGAAGTGGTCGTTTCCAAAGGAGCTTTTCGATTTTCTATCGTAAATGACAAGATTAATAGATAGGCTTTTTCGTTTTTACATGTAAATATTTGGCAAAAGTATTTCATTTAAGAGAAAAACGGATATAAACTAACAGATTCTAAATTATTTTTTTCAACAATACCGGCTCAGATTCGTTTTCCAAAATTTAAGCGGAAATGACGATTTTTATCAAAAATTTATTTTTCAGTAAGATCGTAGTGAAACTTCATACTTAAGTTTTTTCATAAATTGCGAGATCCCAGAGATTTTTGGCTGAAACCAAAAACAATTCCAATTAGTCCATTGGAAGTAGCAGCTTTATACAAGCTCTTTCGATGTTTGTAAATATCGTGAAAAGTAAAGAATTTACGGGAAAGATGCGCCAGAAATGATCGCTTTTAAATGAGTTTGTTTGTTTATCTGCAAATATTATGAAAAGTTTAGCATTTGCAGGGAAAACGGTCATAAACTAAAAGATTATAAATAAAATTTGCAAAAATACTCTTCCAGATTAGTTTCTCAAAAATCAAAGCAGAAATGATGGTTTTTGACCAATACAATTTTTTAACAAAAAAATCGGCACCTGTACAGTCCAAATAGACTGATTGGTCTGCAGAAAATTTCATACCTAAGTTTTTTTTACACAAATTGGGAGCTCCCCGAACATTTTGGACAAAACCGGTCCACCGGAAGTAACAGATTTCATAGGATCTAGTTCGTTTTTCTACCAAAAGTAACAGCTTCAACAAGATCCATTCGATTTTTGCATGTATTTTGAACAGCGTATCATTTACGGTCTAGTTCAAATTAGCAAAATTTAACAGGAAATGACGTTTTTTGTCAATAAACTATTTTCAACAAAAACATTGGTCTCTGTATAACTCAAACGGACTGATTGATCGGGATGTGAAATTTGCCAGTAATTTTTTGGCTGAAATCAGTAGACTGGCAGTGACAGCTTCCATAGGAACTTTTTCGTTTTGAGATTTTTTTTTGAAAAGTATAAAGCTTTTATGAAATAACAATTTAAATAAATAGATTGTAAACTAAATTTAAAATAAAATTAGATCAATCAAATTTTAAATTTTTTTAAGCTAAAATAAACTTTATTTCGCCAAAATTCGGCATCTCTTTAGATTAGGCGGATTGATTTTTCAGGGCAAATGTGACTTAAATCTGTGTACTAGAAGTGACTGCTTCCGTAGGATCTATTCCAATGTTTGCAATGAAAATTAATTTTTTAACGAGGGTTCACCTGGCCGGTTTTTTGAAATTTAAACAGGAAGAATGATGACTCTTTGATTATGCAACACAAGTATTATTACAATTCCGGTAGGTTCAATTATTCGCTTTCTGATTTATTAAATTAAAAGTTTATAAAATTCTATAAAGTTTACCAGGTTAATTTCTGTAACAACATATTTTGGCTTATTTTATTTCATTCAGTATGGCATTTTTCGAGGTAATTATGGAATTTAAGCGGTAATGATTGGATGCCCATACGTAAAATGAGTACAGCTCTTCGATTTTGTTTTGATTAACGCAGTTATCTGACCACAAGTGCAAATTATAACTTTAGCTCCTCCGTTCTTCCCGATGACTTCGTGCCATTCGAAACAATACCCAGTTATATCGTTCATACAATAAACAGTGAAATTGTATACGAAGGAAGTATTTCCGTTTGTAGAAAAAACGGAAGCTGTTTATTAAGGCAAAATCAATATATTTTCGAAATCAAATACGACAACTCTAACTTTCTGGTTTTGCTGTCCTTCAAATCTTTCCAAATCTGTTAGACTGCGCGCTTCCGTTTTTTTAAACATGTATTGCTCTTGCAGAGCACCCTATACCACTTTCATTTGGTTGGATGAATTATAAGCGTGTAAGCGACTCAAATATCACATTAATCCTATTTAGGAATATAAAATTAAAATTCTGGTTGAAGACATATCGATAGTATCGTTCGGGAAAGTTTTGTGTGTTATATCCTGCTGGGTGCATCAATGCAGGAGAAGGACTTAATGTGATCACACACAGCTCCATACATAATTGGTTTCAACGGAATTGCTTCTCTATTATAACTCCCTTCACGACCTATTCTAAAACTCCATTGCCAGTTTATGCTTTTTAGAGGCTGTTGTATTCTATGGATTTCTACTTGACAGCGTATTTAAAACATCAATTTATAAATCTGGAAAACTCATAAAATTATTAATGAATTCTAAATGACGATTAGGGTTTCTTTATATTTTTGGCAGTACAATGGCTCAAGATGTTTGAATCTGTATGAAGAATAATCAAAATCCAGAAGAGAGTAAAAATCGTGAACACTTATTGTGTAGCACCTGCGCTAATATGTTCTAAGTATCTCATTGAAGAAGATCTGTGGGCTTGGTCAATAGCTAATCCTATAATATATCTACGGTCGGAATTAGTATGTGCTACGCCATGGTTGTAATGATTCTCGAGATTTTTCGTCTTCCAGAATTCAAACATTAATCCGTCGTTCACGCACATAAATTGGGAAATTGCCAGGCGGGAGTTTCAGTTTCTAATTATTCTGGATTTTGTGTACCTTATTGCGAATGCTGAATCGGACGATAAATTAATAATGGTCAACAAATATTCATTACCACTGTCGTTAAAATCAGAGTATTTGCGTCACATCACAATTTATGGGATTTGATTAATTTTCTATTCTTTCATGAAATCGCAAACAGACTCTGATGTATTTTCAAGTTCACATCCCCTTTTATTCAATAATTCTATTGATTCTCCCTTATGATCTACATATTGGGTGAAATTTACATTTTCTATTATAAAATAACAAACTTTAATTAAACAAATTTCCCTTGTATCTCTTACATGAATTTTATTGAATTTTTTTAAAAGCTAATTTCAATATTTGTTTAGCTCTTGTTAGTTATCTCATCAAGTGTTAAGCGGAAACTAAACCTTAGCACATAAAAAGTACGTGTTAGATTTTACCGCCAAAATAATATTCCAATTAGATTTATAACAAAACTCTTTGTAACACAATCACAATTTGATTTTGAAATTTTTGAAATTTGAACTTACTTGAAATTTTAAAATTCAACTTGATGCGACCTTAAATTGTACTCGTACCTTTCGGCTCTTTCCTCATACGTTTTAGCGATATTTTGTCGTTATCGCGAACTACCGTTAATCTTACCGGAAGAGGAAGCAACATTTCATCTTTAGATATGCTTTCAATATTTTATAATTGCCACCATGATTGATTCGATGGTAACCAAATAAAAGGAGGTGTCTTCTTAACTAACTCATAAATCCTGATCCGGTAGGCTGCACTTATTTCAAGGGTTTTGTTTACCCAACGTGTTATGCATTTCAGAAATTTTGGCTCTTATCGCTGATTTGACAGAAAAGATCTGTCTTTCAAAGGAATGCGAATGACGACAGTACACTGCAGTTTATGAATCTTTTATCCCATAATGTGATAACGGACCTTTGTATTCGGCACTTTAAATTTTAGAACCATTGTCCGAATGCATTATTTAAGGCAATACAGGCAAAGCATGTCATTCTTGAGGTAATCTATTATGCTTTGGGAAGTTCCTTGGTTAAGAGATTCCAGTAGTACAAATTTTATCAAGTGTATCGAGTACGATTTTCCCATAAGTGGCCTTTATTGTCTATTTGGTGCCTTGCACTCTTCACAGTATCTTTGCCCATGCCACAGCAGCTTATATTTAGATTGATTTACTTTACCATTCCCGGCAAAAACAAATAGCACCAAATTTCATCAACTGTTTTAGCAATTCTTCCATGTGCTGCCAACGGTATATTAGTTACCGGCAGTCTCACCTGTTTTTTCGCTCCGGCCCTATATAGATGTACCTACCACCAATATTGAAAGACGAGTAATCATTTTAATTTGCTCTTATTTTCTCGAGCAGAATTTTTTCTAACAACATCATATCGGCTAATATGGCAGCTAGTCATTCTAATTCGGTGATCGTACAGAAGAGCACTTTACTTACCTCGTCATTGCAGGTGTCGCAAATAATATAAAACGGATCCATATAGTCGGGTGTTTTTGGAACAAGTGCTGATATAAGTTTCCTTTTAAACAGCTCGCAATTTCTGCCCAAGTGCAAAATGGTACAAAATGCACAACCGCATATGAATCCTCAATTCTATGTGTAATGGATATTCAGATATTCGATTTAAGTTCACAACATTTATTTCCTCTTAAAAAATGTCTTAAATGTTATTTTATATATCTTTCTGAATCAATTGATAAAATACATTTCTCTACTGACACTCCACCATCTAAAGCAAAGCACAAAGTATTTATTTTATTTTGATTGACAAACAACACAGTGAAAGAAAATAAATAAAATAATTTCCGAGAATTCCGAATTTGCTAAACGAATTGAGGAAAGTCCTTGAAAGCTTGAATTATTTTCTAATATTAAATTGTGTATTGTGTACTCAAGGCTAGTTTCCTAATTTATTTTATTGACGTAGGAATTGATTCGATTTGCTTGTGCGACCCCCAATTAACTCAGCCGTGAGTGAAATAAACATTTCATTTACATATCAATGCACATATACACATGTACACAAAGCGGAATATATTTAGGTACGATACGGTTTTCCACCCCTCTATAAAGAATATCGTTGTATAATATACAACCCTACGACGAGGAATAATAAAAATTGGCCATTAGGATCAAGTTCAACAATTTCTATTTATATTTTTCAGCGTCGCATTGTTTTGTACTTTGCTGTTTTATAAATTTTCTCCGAATTTTAAATTCTTAATTTATCTTTAAATTGCGATGTCTAAGCGCAAACAAATTTATTTATTTTATATGTTAAATAAATAATTAATCTGTCACAAAAATTACATAATAAAATAATTGCAGCAGTAAAATTTTCGTGGGAAATTAAAAAAAAATCAAAATTCTGAGATCATAAGAGTCCATAATTTGTGGATAAAGAGTAAAGTACTGTGAAATTAAACATTTTTCGGTATCAAATTGGATTAAAACAAATAAATGAATTATTAAATATTAAAAGTATTTTTTTTTTGTAAAATAGTATACATAAAATGAAATAAATTTGTGTACATAGTTTGCGATTTTTTCCTAAAATAAACACAAAATAAATTAAAAATTGTTTAAATCATTTCAATGTAATTAAATATTAAATGAGTTGTTTTCATTTTGGCCAAATAAAATTAAATATGAGATTTTTTATTTACTTCAATTAAAATTAAAACTTTTCTGTTTAACGAATTATTTATGTATACGTATATATGTATTTAATTTAATTTAAATTTACTTACTAATTTTTGCTGTTTAATTAATGTTTTTTATCTTGGATGGTTTTGATATGGTTTTCATTTTCAAGGAATTATGTATAATTCCTAATAAGTAATAAGTAGTCATTGTGGATACCAGCTGTTTGTGTTAATAAAATGTAATATTTAATAATTAATAAAATATTGTGTATAGTTTTAGTTTAATTAATGTATATACAAGTTAACACGCGGTTTTTGTTGGGTTCATATCGCAACATAAAACCAACACCCAAGGCACGTTGCAATACCACACTTATGAACTTCCGCCATACTAAATAAAAATCCACGAGTAAACATTTTATTACAATGAAAACTTGTTAACGTATATTCATATTTTTCTAAATTAAGTTAGTTCTAATCTAAGTGTAAAATAAATTAGTTGAACAAATAAAAATAAAAATTATTTTTTTATAATTAATTTTTGAATAAATTTTTAACTGGCGCCGAAACTCGGACCCTTGATCAAAGGTCCAAGTGCGATTAATTAAAATTTAACCAATAATTCAAATTTAACCATTAATTAAATTAATGAAATAAATCCATTAATTGCACAGTCATTTAAACAAAGTGAATTTAACCACTAATTTTAATCGAAAGTGAAATTACCCAATAACATTTTCCTACAAACAATTTGTTAAAGTTTACCATTACGTAACCAAAAGATGAAAGTGAAAGTGTAACCAAACAGTATTGAGGAAGAGAAGCCCCAAAGTATCCCATACTAGGGAGGAAACGGAGTTGACATCATATCGAAGATAACCAAAATCGAACTGATTCAGCAGCGGCTCAATCGACACACCACAATCACCAGGAACGAGGACATTTTGATCAAATATCACTTCAAAATGGTTAACAACACACCCATTCTTAAACCCCCAACTCTAACTATGAACGATCCTTCACAGTCAACATCCAGTACAACGACAAATACATTCGACTCAACTGAAGATTATCATACACGAAATAGTAACCGCCCAAAATCAAACACCTTATAATAAAGTAGAAACGGATCAGAATATAGATCCCAGATATTTAAACAATCTAAATGATCTGGATAAAATTCCGGGTGTCGTACAAAGCTTACGCAACTTTTCGGGCCAACCAAGAGAATTTAGCTCCTGGAAGAAAAGTGTAGATCGCATTTTACAAATCTACGAACATATAAAGGGGACACCTAAGTATTACGGAATACTTAGTGTTATACGGAATAAAATAACGGGTATTGCGAGTCGTACAATACGCCGCTCAATTGGGAAAGGATCTCAAAATGTCTGACACTCCATTACGAGGACAAAAGAGACTTAGGAGTATCAAATGACTACCATAATTCAAAAAGGTAATTCGGTACCCGAGTTTTATCAACAGGTGTAATATCACCTATCACTTATGCTAAACATACTGGCATCCATGAACATGAGCCAAGAAGCCATGAATGTGATGACTCAGTCTAATAGAGATAAGGTCTTGGATATATTTGTGTTATTGAAACACTTTCCTTGTGTCTAAAATTAGAAAATGTACAACACTGTGTTCAGCATAGTCATGGAGGTATCAACATTTAAAGAACTCAACCTTCTCAACCTCCTCCACTCCCTCCTCATCGGGAGTCCACTGCTACCACAACATTTTCACACACAGACTCGCAACTTCTTTCTTTCATTGATACATAACCCCCAATCATCTTAAGGTATTCCAAAATAGTTTCAAAATAATAATCAATACCCTTCGACGTCTAGACAAGATATTCCAAAACCACATAATCAAAATCCACCATGGATACTCGCTAGGAATCAATTCTATAACCGCAGCCAACGGAGGTAGACCCCTCCACGAAATCCCGTCTGGTCAATTACTAAAATAGGCTAAGAATGAACCAGTTCGAAAACAAAAGATCCCATTCGAATCAAATCCATCAACTTTCAAAAGTCCAAAGGATACATTATGTCGAGCCCAATGGTTATGATCCCAGCCTACAATCCTATCAAGCACAAATGACCGATCAAGATTACAAATTCGATCAAACACACCTAGAGTACACCCAATCCCAAGAAAACCCGGATCAGAACAACGAATTCGATGAAGCCGTCCATGGAGAAGAACCGATAGTAACCGAACAGTTAGACGATATAGTTAGACGATATACATTTTTTAGACTAGGAGCTCTTCGCTCCCTTACGTAGAGCACATAGCGAAGAGCGGAAAAGTTTTCAAATTCTTAATTGACACCGGGTCAAATAAGAACTACGTACAATCCCTATATGTGAGAAATCCTATTCTCAATGAAAAACCTATTATTGCGAATTCTGTCGGAGGGAGCGTAAAAGTTACGCACCACGCCGTTACGAGAACATCATGAGGGGTTTATGATAATTCATCCAAAATACGAAAATACCTCTCAAGCAGCACGTGTTAGACCACGTGAATAGCATAACTCTCAGGATATCTCATCTCAATTCGGACCAAAAATCCATACTAGAAAAAACAGTTACCAATTATGCTAATCTTTTTTCCGACTCCGGAGAGAAACTAACCTATATACAACAATAGTACGAGGTGAAATTCGTATTTTTAACGCGGATCCGGTTTATTATCGACCGTATCCCTACCCCATATGCCTAAAGGAGGAAGTCGAAAAGCAAATCCAAAAGCTACTAGAGGATCGCGCCATCAGGCCGTCAAAGTCTTCTGACAATTCTTCAGTTTGGGTTGTCCCAAGGAAGGAGGTCGCCTTTGGAGAAAAGAAGTATACATTAGTAATTGATTATCGTAAACTAAATTATGTCATAATAGCCGATAGGTACCCAATTCCTGAGATTAACGACATCCTCACGAACCTGGGAAAGAACAAATTGTTCACTATCATTGACTTAAAGAGTGGGTTCCATCAGATACCGTTGAAAGAATCGGATATTGAAAAACGTCGTTCTCCGTAAATCACGGAAAATACGAGTTCTACGTGTACGACATATTACGGAATCATATAAGGAAGTGTTATTACGTGTACATCAACAATGTCATCATATTCGGCAAGACCCAAAAAGAGCACTTCGAGAATATGAATAACGTATTCAAAACTCTGGAGGAAGCTAACATGAAAATAGAACTCGATAAATGCGAATTTATGCAACATCAAGAGAAAAGGTACAAGCGATAACCATTTTCCCCATACCGAACACTGTAAAAGAACTCAGATCATTCCTGGGAATGGCTGGATTCTACAGGCAACCTCTCAAAAATCAAAAAGGTAATCTTCAAAGACCATGAGATAACGGCTTTTAACAAAATAAAAAACTCGCTAGTCTCTAATGAAGTCCTCTTGACATTTCCTCATTTTCAAAAACCATTCGAACTCACGACAGACGCCTCTAACTTTGCAATTTGAGCGGTCCCGTCACAAGAAGGAAACCCCATCACTTTTCTCTCAAGAACGCTTCACAAAACGGAAGAAAATTATACAGCTAATGAAAAAGAGATGCTTGCAATTATTTGGTCTCGTACTTCATTGAGGAATTTTCTTTACGGTTCGAGGAAGGTAGTTATCTACACGGATCACCAACCATTGACATACGCGTTAAGTATCAAAAACAACAACACTAAAATGAAAAGATGGAAAGCCATCCTAGAAGAATATAATTACGAACTTAAATATAAACCGGGAAGAATAAACGTAGTGGCGGATGTCCTATCTAGAACACCTAGATAGTGATGATACTTCATCAAAGGATTTAATACCAACTGTTGGAACTCCAAATTATGTGTTACGAAACCAACTCATATTGAAAATAGATGAAGAAACGTAATATCAAATAATGAATCCATTTCCGCAATATACCAGACATATTATCACGCAACCCGACTTCTCCAACGGTCACATTATAAATTTTTTCAAAAGGTATTTAAATCCAAATCTGATAAACGGATTGAAAACTACCGAAACGCTAATGGGGAAAATCCAATCAATCTATCCTCTACATTTTAGGAATTATAAAATTAGATTTACTCAAAAATTAGTACAAGACATTAGGACGAAATCCAGCAAGACGAGAAAAGGAGAGAAAATGTAAAGTATGACAAGAGAATAACTACGACAGACATCCCAATAATCAAATATAGATCCCTACACCAATCTCAAATTATCCAGGACATACCCTCCACATTGACATCTACTCAACTCAAAATAATTTGAGCCTGACCGCTATAGATAAGCTAACAAAACTTGCGTTCTGCAAGGTGATAAAGTCCAAAGCAATAGAGGACATTAAACAACCACTGAGAGACATAATCTTCGTCTTCAGTGTCCCAGAGGTTGTTATAATCGATAATGAGATATCCCTGAATTCAAGTACTATCCTGTCAATGTGATAATCTGAAAATCAAAGTTTTCAGAACTCATCCATACATAATTGAGGTGAATGGGCAAATCGAGAGATTCCATTCAACTCTCACCGAAATAATGAGGTGTTTAAAAATCGGCGAAGTCGAGAGAACGTTCGAAGAATTAATGGAAAGATCAGTAAATGAATACAATCATTCCATAGATTCCACTGGGAAAATCAAGATTGCAACTTGTACTTGTAACTTGCTGATTAAAATTATTTTTGTAAAGCAATTTTGCCAATATTAATTGTTTAAATAATTTTTTTTCACATTTCAATAGTTTTTATAGTAAAATATAGGAATATTTTTGTAAAATACATATTTGACTACATAATATCATTTGTTACTATGTTCATTCCGTTTCGATACGATAGCGACATCCGGATAGTGTAGAGATTTTGTGAAGATTAATTTAATTGTCAAAACACTAAAAACTAAATGGTAGTTAGCTAACGAACAAATTTAATAAAATAATTTAACTATTAATACGCGGGTACTATTATCCATAATCGGTACGTGACAACTCGGCGAAACCAACTCGGCGACGAACAATTCGGCGACAGACAACTCGGCGATGGCCAACTCGGCGAAACCAACTCGGCGACGGACAACTCGGCGACGGTAAACTCGGCGACGACCAACTCGGCGACGGTCAACTCGACTACGACCAACTTGGCGATGGTCAACTCGGCGACGGGAAAAAAATTGAAAACAATAAAAAATAGACTAATTGCTGGATTGCTGTTTTTTGTCGCCACAAAGTGTAAATAAAAATGGTGCAGGTATATCTTCGAGGTGTGCATGTTTAGTTTGTATGTGTTTTATTAAAAATAGTGCTTTGTGGACTAGATATAATAGAATAAATTCTAGTTACATAATCAAATTGTAAATACGAGTATTATTATGTTTAATAGCACAATTCCCATTTTTTGCAGGCGGATTTTGACCAAGTATCAATATGTAAATATTGATAAATAAATTTTTCTTTCGATGAAAGCTTTCCTTTGTCATATAAAAATTAATTTTATTTTTAATGCTTAAAAAATAAATATACAATTTAAATTAATAACAAAATATTGGAGTTTTATTTAAAATAAATCTTTTGGGACATAGACCACGTATAATTAAGAACTACTTCTAAAGTATTTTTTTCAAACTGATGAACTTTTTCTCACTGTCCTATCTTTTTCACGACAAATGAAGTACTTTTCTTCATTGCTTCTGCACCATTTCTGGAAGTAATTCTACGTTTGCTGGGTGTCTTTGGAACTAAAAAAATGGGAACCACTAAATTAGAATTTAAGCGAAAAGGTGTTGATTTTCATTGTAATTGTTACTTGTAATTAAAAAAAACGGAAAAACTAGGAAACTTGTTCCTTTGCCACAAAATCAGAAATCAGAAATTATTTTAGTAATTTTTCACAATCTTATTTATTTAATTATTTATATCTAGATTATAATGCTCACATTTTACCACAATCATCCAGTCTACTGCATCGACAGATATAGGTTTTATCTTCATCGACGAATTTCCCAGTTTCCTTGATAATCAATTTGATAGCAAAATTTGACTAAACGATTTTGATCGGTTTATATTTCATGGTGGAAATCCAGTCAAATCTAATTTGAATATTCTAATATGACGGATGGTTCGTTCCATTCTACAAAAATGGACCATTCATGTTGTACTGTGGGAACTGCAGGAAATGTCGTTCTTCAAAAAATAAATGCATCCGTGAAACAGTTAGCAGACACAACGATGGAAAATCCGGCCCAAATAAGAGCAAAGGTTATTGAACGAAGAAATGCCTGCTGCAGTGAGAGGTATTTTGCCAAGTGACAGTACTAAGCGCAGAAATATCCAAAGAAAGAAAATTTATAATTTAAGAGCGCCAGCTAGTCCAGAATTTCGCGAAGTTATTAATATACCTGATGAATATACACGTTACGAGTATAGCCAGACCAATTTTACGCGTTTCTTACTAGGGGGTTCAGAGAGAGATCAACCAAACCCGAAACGTAGTCTGATATTTGGCAGGGAATATCACTCAACGTGGAATTAACTTGCGTGAGGGATTTATATTATGGATGGAACTTTTTTGCTCTCTCCTCCACTGTTTTTACAAATTTTCGTCATACTGAGCTCTCGATTTGGTCTCTACTCAATCCAGAAGGTATTAATGTGGATTACGAGCTCGCAATTCATGAAGCCATTCGAACAGTATTTCCAGAAACCAACGTTAATCTTCTAGGAAAATATAATACAGGTGTCGATTTTGCATTGCATGGCGAAATGATCACGTCTATTGTATTTGTTCCTGAAGACGATATAATCCATACCATAACAAGCCTACAGTATTTACCGGAGGAGTTAGAACCAATTTTAGCGTGGTTTACTAATAAATATATCAAACGCCTGCGGAATAATAACATCAGAGGTGTACCAATATTTCCATACGACATTTGGTCCCCAACGGTCACTAAATGGTAGCTAACGATAGAACAAATAATTTTTCTAAAGCTTGTCATCGCAAATTACAATTGAGCTTTGGCGGTGGTATTGCTCGCCCTAGTGTATGGGTTTTCATCGATAAACTAAAAAAAATGCAAAAATGTACGTCATGAATGTCCACCGGAACTATGAAGGAGCGGATTACAGAACCTTAAGCAAAGTTATCAACTATGATCATCGGAGCATAATCGAATACCTTCGCGGAATATCGTACAACTATAACATGGAGTGAAATTTAGCTTTATCATTGGCAATTCAGAAAAACTACTTATCTTACTACCTAAGATAAATGATTTTTCTGAATTGCCACAGATACATATACAAACATACATTTCATTCATACATATGTAAAATCTAGCATCCGCGCACTATCATCACCCCAATATCGATAATGGATGACATCATCATGTCATATTACTGCAACGTTGAATAAGAAGGGCTCGTCACAATTGTTCATGTCCGCTACATTTGTTCATGTTTTGCACTGGGTTCCAATTGGCGCCATGTATTTGTTCGATCATGGGCCCGTTAAATTCATTTGCACTAGCTGGTCACCTATACCTAAAATATTGAATCCATTAGCTAAACCGCAAAAATTTTTACTGTAATATCGACTATCGAATAAAAATATATTCGCCAAAATTTAGATACTGATACTTGGTCAAAACCCAAGGCAATTACCCTATTAAAAAGTTTGATTTGATTTTCACGTGTCCGTTGGGATGAGCTTGTTCACCGTGGAGTGATGTATCACTGTGTCAGTGATAGTTAGGGATGTAAGTGAATGTTCCACAAAGAATTCCCCAGATAGTTTGATCGATTGACCGTACAACAGTTCTGCTGTTGAAAATTTTAGGTCATCTTTGACTGTTGCTCGGATTCCCAACAATATGATTGGGATCTCAGTTTTAAGTTGGCAGTGGAAGCGCTCAACCATACCGTTTGCTTGTAAATGATGGACAGTTTTTCGTATTCCATGTGAGCTTAAGAGTAGCATAAGCTTAGCGAGTAGTTTGGATTCGAACTGTGTGCCTTGATCGGTCGTAATGTTGACCGGAACGCCGAATCTAGAAATGTAGTTTTCGACAAGCGTTTTTGCGATCGTTGATGCGGAGATGTGGGATGTCCTTGATGCAATAGGCTTCTGGCCAACGCGTATAACGATTAACGCAGGTTAAGATGTATGTAAATCTATTAGATGGTGGAAGTGGTCCAACAATATCTAAATGGATATGTTCAAATCTACCTGGTGGAATTTGAAAATTTTCTTGATATGATTTGGTATGTTTTTGGCATTTTTTGCAGGGTAAAGATTTAGATTTCACTTGGATGTGCAATATTATGCAGAGTGTCGAAAATTGTTCGACGTAATGACTCTGGAATGTACCGGCGATTGTTACCTGTAAATATTTCACAGTAAATTGGCAAATCGGGTAATGGGAATTTATCTAATTTCCACATAGACGGGCGCCGATTTGTAGAACTACAGAGTAAGTCTGTTAGTTCTGAATCAGAAGCTTGTGCTGTTGTGATTGTGATGATATCATAGCGAGTAGCTGCAGCTTCAAGCTCGTGGTTGGAAGTCCGAGATAGTGTATCAACAACCACATTGTCTTTGCCTTGAATGTGTTGTATATCTGTTGTAAATTGAAAGAGACATAATCGAAATGTCGTGATTGCTTTGGGTTTCCTTCCGCTTTAGAGGTAATTGCTCTAGTAAGCAATTTGAGGTCGGTGAATATTGTGAATTCCCGGCCTTCGACAAAGTAACGAAAATGTTTAATTGCTTGAAAAATTGCAAGCAATTCGCGATTAAATGCGGAATATTTTCTTTCAGCATCTGATAGTTTCTTGTAGAAAAATCCAAGAGGTTCCTAGGTCTTATTATTTAGTTGTGGTAAGACCGCGCCTATTGCTGTGTTGGATGCATCAGTAATGATATTTCGTTTCATTTAGCGGATGCGCTAAAAGAGCAATATTTTCCAAGCTGTTCTTGAGCGGAAGGAATGCGTTATTACATTATTCAGTCCAAGAAAAATGTTGAGACGTTTTGGGCTTTTTGAGAAGACTTGTGTGTATAGGGGCAAGTACTTCTGCAAGTTCTGGCATAAATCGGTTGTAGTAGTTTACCATGCCGATGAATTGTTGAATTTGTTTCACGTTTTGTGGTGCTGGGAATTCTCCAATTGCATTAATTCGTCCTTCAGACGGCAGAATTCCATTAGATGTAATCTTGTGACTGAGAAAGTCAAGATTGTTTGTCCCAAACACGCATTTTGCCGTGTTGATATATGAACACCGTACTTTGATAATTTTTGGAAGAGTTGTGCCAAATGGAGTAGGTGTTGCTTCTCGTCTTTTGAACCTACGAAAATGTCATTCATATATACAAAGACGAAATCGAGATCTTATACGATTTCGTTGATGAATCGCTGAAATGTATGTGCAGCATTTCTGAGTCCAAATGGCATTCAGGTGACTTCGAATAAGCCAAATGGAGCGGTAATTGCTGTTTTATGTATGTCGTCAGGAGCAATCGGAATGAGATGATATGCTTCTGTAATCCTTACATGGTCTTTAGTCGTTGTCCTTATTCTTCACCATGTGCAATGGACAAGATATTGCTGATGAAGAAGGTTGGCAGATTCCTAGTTCCACTATCTGTTGGAATTCTAGGAAAGCTGCTTTGTTGCGAATTGGATCGAGCCGTCATCAGTAAATGCCCTATAGTCACAATGTGGTGTACTACATTGTGCATTACCGGAGCGTTGAAGTTTGGTGGAGCTGTTAAAGAAGGGAATTTCTTTAGCAGTGCTCCATAGCCATTGTTAATTGTGTAATGCAATCGTGATGGTGTAACAACGCGTGCCGATATCGCGTTGATTGAAAGTCTAGTGAAAGGATCAATCAATTTGTGATGTTTCAGATCCACTAAAAGGCCAATTTCTTTAGAAAATTCGCGCCGATGATGGAGCGGTTGGCATTAGCAAGAATGAAGGCGTGTTTGAATGAGCGCCTTAATCCAATGTCAATGTCGAGTAATTTGGTACCATAAGTATTTATTGTGGTACCATTAGCTGCTGCGAGAACCAAATCGGGATTTAGATTTGCTTATTTAAGCTTTCGCGGAAAATGAAATACGATATTCTCGATTAATTAATTACGCGAAATGAAAAATTCCGGAAAATAATCCGGTAAGCCGTATGTAAACCAAACTTTCAATTGATTACAACGAAAGTAATTTTTTGACATTTTTAATTGAAAAAAAAAGAATCTCAAAAATCATGTTTTCCCATATGATTTGTATGAAATAAGAGATTTTTTTGTTTTTTTGATAACTGACAAAGCTTCGATTGTTGGCTCTTAACATCTTCTCTCCTCAGATGGTAAAGGTTTTAGAGTAAAAAGTTAGGACGCACTTCACATCCGTACATTTATGCAATATGTATGATTTACTTTACAGCAAGATTATTTGCTGTAAATTTTCTGTATATTTGTGTTGACAAAATAAATCAAAACTTGGGACAGCCACTGCATAAAAATTAGGAGCTCCCTCATATATAGAAGTATATCGAATAAACCAAAATTATTATACGCATATCATAAATCAAATCACAAGCAATTGAGATTATTTTGGTTTCCAATAAATTGTCCTTTTTTTAAATATGATACCCTGCATGTATGTCCTGTTTATAGGAGATGACAAGCATATGGTGTTCGGGTGGTCTGTTTTGTAAAATGTATATGAATATATCAATATTCTATAATCGATGTATGCCAATTTTGAATATTTTATTGGCTGAGTTGCAATCTGTATCGCATATAGAATTCGATCGTGTTATGAATACTAAAGATTAGATAGAGCTCTGGTCACGCGTACATATATTTTTAAGAGGATTGGAAAATTCAATTACTATAAATGAACAAGCTAATTTATTCAAACTAATTTTTAAAATAACCGGCTCCATCCTATTTAACTATATCTCTATACGATATTAAAATCCCTATGCCGATCCGAGCTTCACTACATTACCAAAAAAAGAAAAATCGAAAATCTCTATACAAATTTTAATGAAAGTTCATAAACATAAAATAAAAATCCGAATATTCTAAAATTGCTTTTCCAAAATCATTTCTATATAAACAATAAAACTAAAAGCGTTAAAAAACCGCACTAAACCAACAGTGTTATTTTTTTTGGTTCCTTCGTAATTGATCCTATAAAAAATTTCCCAGGATTTAGATTTCCTTTTTTTTTGGGGGGGTATTTTTTATAACTCCACCAAATTTTTTATTATTTACTAAATAAATAGCATACATATCAGATACATAGCATTCACCAACCAACACCAGCAACAAAAATTCCTGTTTGTTTAGTAACAATACGGATAGTATATTTATACGAGGAATGAATGGTTCATATCTAGATATAAACACAAAATATATACAAGCACACACCCCACACACCATATAAAGCAACAACATATAATTTATTAGTATGAATATAGCAGCAAGAGCAGAGTAACAATTTTATTTCACCAAAAAACACCTGAGGTCAATACAAATAATATTAAGTTGAATAAAGAAATTTATGCTTCTTATACTTAGTTGGGGATATAAGTATGTATGTACATATATATGTATGTAAAGCCATAGCGTGTATCTGGTTTTTATAACAAATAAATAAAACATCTAATACATAACAAGGATAAAAATATAACAAGAACGGAAAGATAAAGTTTAATGGATATAAGATAAGACAAGTGAATTGATTGATAAACTTTAAATCAGTTAGTTTTAGTGGGTATTTATTGAGACTTAATTAATCTTTTGTTTGGGTAAATAAATAAATAAAAATATTTTTTGTTTTATTTTTGTTTAGTTTATCTTTCATTTTGTTATTCTTCTGGTTTTATTGTCGTCGTCGTTTCTTTGATAACGATTCCGTATATTAAAGTTATATAAGGAAAATATTTTTGTCTTTTCCAGTAATTATTTTCTCGGTTATCTTATTTTATTTTGAAGTCTGGGACGCGATAAGAATGAATTATATACTATACAGTCTTGGAACGTTCGGTGGTTATGTATTGCTTTAGTGAAGAAAATAATTAAATATATCGAAATTTAGTTGGAAACACAGGCTCCATTTTAGATTACTCGAAACTTTTGGTCAATTCTTTCTCTAAAGTGTAGCTATATATATATATATATATACATATATATATATATATATATATATATATATATATATATATATATATATATATATATATATATATATATATATATATATATATATATATATATATATATATATATATATATATTTATATAGATATAGATATAGATATAGATATAGCGAATCGGTCACGTTGGTTTATACGCTTGTTCCCAATTTACATTGGAAGTAGTTAAATGTAATTTAGTCAGTTTTTAGGTAATGTATCAATAACTACATAGTAATTATAAATTAAATTAAAATTAAGTAAAGTTCATGGAAAAGTGTTTGTGAATAAATAATAATTTTTTTTATAATTAAATAACACCGAAACTCATAATTGGTGCAGCCCTACGGAAGAGTGGCTTGTAAAAACAGTGCAAGAAATTTGTAAATAAAAACCAATTTAGAAGTAAACCCGTGATAGTGTTTAAATCAAATAATGCTTCGATTCCCTATTACGTCTGGAGGGAGAAACTGCTGAATAGATTTGGGGTTCCGCGGCAACCACTCTGAACCGCTCCTACGTTGACTGTAATTCGGCTCACCATATAGGTGACACTACGACATAATCACTGATTGCCGAAGTAAAGGTAAGACATTTTAAAAAATTTACCTAAATTATTAAGTTTTCTTGTACTACGAGATAGGCATAGAAAATCTAGAAAATTTTGTTCAATAAGATAATTAAATTGTTGTGTTGTTTCCGTGTACTACGAGATAGGCACGAAACATCAATATTACAATATTTTAAACAATATAACTTCTGTACACTACGAGATAGATACAGAAATAAACGAATCTTATTTCTCCATAAATTTTATTAAAAAAAATCACAAAAATGGTTAACAACGATTTGCCGGGGGAACACATCCATTACTGGAATCCATTACTGTTGTGGATCACCACAACAATTTCAGTTATACTTACAAGTACAGTTACAGTTATACTTGTAAGGCGAAAGATATTTTGTACCTTGCAGGCAATCCACAAACCTTTCACGAAATCAAAACAATACTTCATGAAGCACTTGGAGATCGACAAAAGCTGACATTTTATAAATCACAGCATTGGTTAACCAAACATTTAGAAAATCAGTCAATACATAATTATTTCCATAAAGTTTTCTTCCACCAAGTTTTTCGTAAAATCCATCCTTTGTAAAAATTTTGAAAATGAGTCTACAATTGATAAAAAGCTCATTTCGTCTATGTTGAAAATGTTGATGTGAATTCGTTCCAAAGGTTTTTTAGTTGTTGGTCTTGGGGATATCTTTATGTTAAATGGTTTTATGTGGGTTTAATGTGGCTCTTAATTTTGTTTGTTAAATTAAGGAAGAAATATGATCTTCGGATTTGATTTTCCACTTCTCTAATGCCTCTTTGGGCTATTTGACGGTCAATATTGGTGACATCTTCTACCATTTTAGTAACGAAAACTAAATGGCCTTTTTGTGAAAAAGTTATTTCTGTACGATTCCTGAAATTTTCCGTAAAGGATTTCAGGTGCAAGAATCGCTGTTTGTTTCCCATTATGGTAGGTTTTGATAAAGTTGGTTTTTATCTTCCAACTCAAAAGACATTTTTGAAATAATTTTTCTGTTCAAACTTTGAAAAACATTCTAAGAAATGACGGTATCAATTCTTGAAATTTTAAAGATCAATTGGTTTCTGTAGTAATTCAGCGGACGATCAGAGAAGTGCTTGTAGTAATCTTCTGGTGTATTCGCTGAGTGAATTGTGTTCGCTACTGTCGTCCGTGTTGTTAATTTCGGTAGCTAAGGTTTCGTTAGTGTTGGCTTCACTTTCATTATTTAATGCTGGCATTCTGCTGAGAGCGTCTGCTACTACATTGATTTTTCCTTCCTTGTATATTACATTATAATCATAACTTTCGAGCTCGAGTCGCCATCTCAAAATTTTTGCGTTTTTCTCAGTTGTTGTAATGAACGTTAGAGGTTTATGGTCACTGACTAACGTAAACTTATTACCATAAAGGTATGGCTGAAATATTTTCACTGCCCATATTATTGCGAGTGCCTCTTTTTCGTTATATTTTTGACTTCATCTGGATTCGGTTTAACCCCATTTTGAGTTATAACGTGTCCTAAGAACTCAGTTTCACGTTTTAGAAACTCGCACTTACCCAGTTGTATTTTTAAATTAAATTTTGAAAGTCTTTGAAGTACTACTCGTATGTCAAGGTTTTTGATATGATTAACTAGGTTATATCAGACTACGATAATGTCGACAAGTTAGAAATGGCGAATTTTTCCAATCAAGCCATGAAGAACTTTATTCATGGCTCTCTGACAAGTTGCGGGACCATTTTTTAAACCAAATGGCACCCGTGAAAATTCAAAATGGCCTTATCGGTTGAGAAAACTGTTTTAGCTTGTCATTTCTCATCCATCGGAATCTGGTGAAATCCGGCTTTTAGGTCTAACGTCGAAAAATAAGTTGATTTTCCCAAATTATCTAGGATTTCCCCAATTTGGGGCATAGAGTACTTATCGTCTATTGTTTTATCATTCAACTCCGATAGTCTATGACCACTCTTACTTCTCGTGTCCCTGATGCATCAAGTTTTTTCGAAACAACCCAAATCGGAGCTGAATTAAGGCTGTTAGAATGATGAATAATCCTACTATCTAATATTTCTTGTATCTGATCCTGAACATCTTTTTTAAAATGATGAGGATACCGATATGTTTTTGTGTAGACAGGTGATTCGTCCTTTGTAATTATATTATGTTTTATGACGGTTGTTGCTGATAATTTTTCATTTTTTTCAGCAATACTTGTTGATTTTTGTGAATTACTTTTGTTAGTTCATACTTCTCGTTTTTCTCGATCAATTCTTTAATAGTTTCTTAACTGATTGTGGAAATAATATCTACCGGAATGGGTTCCATTGTATCAAAGTTATTAACTGTCAGTTGCAACTTAGGTAATTCTTTCGATGGGTGTGGCTAGACAGAATTTTCACCGTTGTTGTTGAAATTTTCGCTGTATACAGGCCTGGCTGTATAGTTATGTCATCATTTAGTTTTGCATAGTTTGTTACGATCCAATCACCACTTTGTGATGTTTTAAACGTAACTGTATTGTGATAGAAATTTTCCGTGGGGTAATAATGGAGAAATTTAAATAGTTCATTATTTAAGGTGATTGAATTTGATTTATAATCAATTCTTGCATTAGTTTTGGCCATGTACTCCGACCCTGAAATTCCATCATACTTGTTCGGGTAAGTTTTCGTTTAATAAGTTTATTTTGGTTTTATTACGTGATTTTTGTATGCCAAAAATATTTTTCACAGAAACTTCCCCTTTTGTAAATAGTTCTTTTGGAATGATAGTTGGTCTAATAATGTTCTTATTAGCCCCAGTATCAATTAACAATTTTATTGATTTGGTAGTTTCTTTGTTTTGGCATACTAGATAAGGTAGGACATTTAATCGTCCGTGTCCGAGTCTTCCTCCTGTTGACAATTTTCAACGACATCTTGATCTTTTACCGGATCTTGTTCAATTTCGTGATTATTTATAAGCTTTTTATTAAACGTATACCGAGATTTCAGTGTCGGGTCTACCTCCATGGGAATTGGTTTTTTATTCGGAGATAAGAGATGAATCATCTGAACACTTTGATTAAAATCTTTATTATAATTTTGAACACCGAAATTTTGTTGGTTCGGTGGATTGTTAATTTTTGCTTGAAAACCATTTTGATTTCTTGAGACTGAGGAATCTTGTTTGTTAAAATTAGCTTTTTTTGAATTTCCTACAATTATCTCATTTGCACTGAACTGACACAAGAAAGCATATGCTTCTTCTATATATCTTTGGGTTTTGCCGCCTGGGCATACCCAAAGTATGGCTTTTTTAATCCTGAGATAAATGCTGCCAACGCGTCTTCTTTAATAAATCCGTTGATGGCTAGCCAAGTATTATTATATAAAGTATTTTGTTTGGATAAAGTTTTTATGCTTTGTACGATTTCCTTTACTTATAAAGGATATAACCAGCGACCTTACAAAATACTTTACACTTTTCGGTATTCCGAATACGATTGTCTCGGATCACGAGATGACTTTTCAATCGATTCAATTCAAAGCACATTTAAACAACCTACATATCAAACTAGAATATGCTTCGTCATTTGAGTCAAACGGCCAAGTCGAAAAGACTCACGCTATTGTGATTGAAATTATCAACACAAATAAACACAAACTCCCCAACCCAAATACACTAGCCATTATAGAACTCTCAGTGGCTCCATACAATAATTATGTGCACACGTCCATCGGCTACACGCCACATGAGGTTAAATTTAACCAAAATAACCTAATAAACCCCTTCGAAGTTCAGGCACAGGCATATAGAATATTTAAAAATGTAACAGACAACTTAGAGTTGACAAAAAAGAAAATGATTAAGCAGAATTGCAACAGACCAGAACCACCAAATCTAATAGACAATTAGTCCGTTTTTCTAAAACCAAATATAAGATCTAAAACTCAAGTAAGGAGAATTAAAACACAAATCAAAAATATAAAATTTAAAACATTTAGGAATATTAAAATAAATAAAAACAAGATAAAAAGAATAAAAAATCAGTAAATAATGTTTTTCTTTCATTTCAGAAAAAGTAATGTCTTCCAAATTTTTAATGCTAATATTTATATTTCATTGTTGCAAATCGCAAAAATTAGAAATTAAATATCTTGATCAAGATCCAATTTTATTGTAAGAAGTAAATAAATGCAAAATACAGAAAGGGAATATTAAGATAATTCACCCCATAAGTTTATGTAATTTAGAAACTATTATAAAAGCACTTGCTAAATTTGTATCAGATAGAGTAAACGATAGAATAGAAATTAGTAAAATAATCGAACAGAAAATAAAAATACTGTATGACAATTTCTACAAAATTAAGCCAATTTAAAGAACCAGACAAAAGAGATGGGATGGTTGGGGATCAACCTGGAATTGGATTACTGAGAATCCAGACGCGCAGGACCTTCGGATCATCAACAGTACAATGAACCAATTAATAGACCAAAATAATCAGCAATTTCAAGTCAACTAAAAGATCAATCAAAGAATGTAACTAATACCAGCTACAGGCAATAGCGCATTAACTAACGCAACAGCAGCAAATAAAATCATATTAACGGAGATAGAGATGATAGCAACGATTATAAACATTGATACTATCAATTCTAACCAACAAGTTAAGCAATATAGTAGATAAAACAATCTTTTAAGAATTCTCGAAAAATAGGTATCCATAGAGATCTTTACAAAACCTCAGATATATATAGTGTAAGCTAGAATCCATGTGAGTTAGGTAAAATAATCAGAAGGACATTTAGTGGTGAGCACAATTTATACAATTTAATATTATGACCAAATATAATAAAAATTGATACGCCAACTGAGATACCCCAGAGATCTCAACACAACCTCAGGTATATGGGGTGTTAGTTGGGAACCATGTCAGTTAGAAAAAATTATCAGGACCTTCCCATCCAGGGGTGGGGCCAGTTTAGAGGATTTTGTATTATGGCCAAATATTACAAAAATTCTTAAACCAACTGAGATATCCTTAGAGAGCTTAACACAACTTCATTTGTATAGTTAGACAAATCTAATGAGAATTCTTAGGGCTACAATATATGGTCCTTAGGCGCTTGATATTATTTTTCTAATTTTTTCTACACTTGGGTGTTAAAAATTCACACATTTGCAATTTTCTTTCTTCATCCGGAACAAGAAAATGAATGCCACACCAGAGGTAGAAACTCAAGTACTTGCACTAACTGATGTGGCGTAGAACCAAAGTGACTCGACAACTAAATTTGAGCCAATTCTTCGTTCGTAGAGTGTAACAGAGATACGAGATTGATATTGAGAATACGAAATTGATCCCAGACCAGCGGCTAGGCCGCTTTCAGTCGAGAGCATTTTGATTTTACAGAAGAACAATGGAGAATAGTCCTGTTCTCTGGCGAGTGCAGGATGTGTTTACATGGCAACGATGGACGAAGAAGGGTGTACAGAAGATCAGGAGAGCAATTTGCACAATGTTGTATTGAAGAACGTATCTCGTATGGTGGTGGGTCGTGCATGTTCTGAGGAGGTATGTCACTGGAGGCGAAGACAGATCATGTGTTCATCTCCGGCGCGAATACTGGCCGCCGATCAATTAAATTGACTTCTCATTGGCACATTGAGGAAATACTCGAGGACTATGTCGTACCTTTTGCCGGGTTTATTGGTGAAAACTTCCTGTTCATGCAGGATAATCCGAGACTGCATATGGCTGGTCTAGTGTACCAGTACCTTCAAGAAGTGGATGTTCCTATGAAAGAGGGGCCAGCTCGAAGCCTGGACCTCAATCCCACTGAACATTTATGGGACGAACTGAAAAATGAGTTTGAGCTAACGTTATTGCTCCAACGAGTCTTTAGGAGCTACAACAGGCGATCGCAGACGAACGGGAGGCGATACTTCAAAATTTGGTGAAAACTTTGGTGAAATCAATGAAACATTGAATGAAAGCTGTTATTCGGGCTGGGGCAGAGAATGCATCTTATTAATAAAAATATTATTTTTGCTGATTTCCTTGTTTTAATTCGATTTTTACCAATAATTTTCATGCTGACAAATTAAAAAAAAAACGTGTACTTCAGATGTTGACCTCAAAATTCACTTTGTTCGCACGGTATAAGTACAAAAAAGTACCACTGGATAGGTGTTGAAACAGACTTTGAATCTGCATTCTACATAATTAAACAAACATTGGATTTTTGGTGTTTTTGAACTTTTGATGAAAATTGATCAATGTGCGTATTTTTTGCACCCAAGTGTATTGTCCCACCCAGTTTACCCGAGTATGAATTAAAATTTCTTCGGTTTTTTGTAAAGATAACTGCAAAATAGTTAAAATAATGTCAATAAATTAAAAGTTACGTTATTTTCCGCTTTGTACAGGTATCATTTTGATATGCACCAACACATATAAATGTTTACCATAGACTTAGTAAAAACTTCACACTGCTGTATAAACATGTGAAAATTTTGCTAATTATTTACTAGTAAAACTTTAGCAGTACTTTGACATGCATATTAAAAAGAACAAATGCTCGGTTTCGAATCGTCATAAAATCTATTTTAGAAAACTCAAATAATTGAGTTCAAAAGTCCCGTTATCATGTTAAGTGGAATTTTATCCACATGAAATTATTACGCTACGTTTACACCGATAAATTTCATATTTACTAATAAATATGAGCATCGAATACCAATTAACTTTTAAATGGATAATTACATATTCAGAATCCCGAAAATTTTATATGTCAGTCAACAGCATGATACAATTCACACAAAATTGTTGTAAAAAATGGATAAATGCGGTTTGACCATGTTTGACGTAAAGTATGCGAAATCGAAAAGCTGATTGATTGGTGAAGCATTATAAATTACACTCAAGCCATAATAAACGTATACATATCTCATTTGATTGAACAATAATAAATTTTAATAAAATTTATATGCATACATGATGTTCAAATATGTGGTTTGATATTTCAACAAAATAATTTATTACATAAATATGAATATAAATGTAAAAATTAAAAATTTTATTTACGAATAATGTTGATGTGTTTATTATTATTTGTTTTATGTGTACATTGTTTTATGCACACACAAAACAATAATTAAATTGTCAATTTTACATTTAATGTCGAAAGCTTATAAGAGCTTTATCGTACGAGGTTTAATTACCTCTATCGCTTTCAAGTGAATTTGAAAAGCTCCACGCTATTTTTTTATCCTCGACAAACAAAAAATCATAAAAGTTTTAATTTTAGCTTGGTATTTTATCACAAGTACTTAATTTTCTTTATTTGAATCCATGAAATACTTGACACACATATTT